>UCOK01018185.1:0-24931 GCA_900474325.1 Synergus umbraculus | reverse complement strand
ATTCTTCTGAAATATCTGAAATCTCCTGAAATATCTGAAATCACGTGAAGTCACTTGAATTCACCTGAATTCACTTGAAGTCACATGAATTCATTTGAATTTTCTTGAAATCTCCTGAAGTCAGTGAAATCTTTTGAAGTCACGTGAATTCACTTGAATTTTCTTGAAATCTTCTGAAGCCAGTGAAATCTTCTGAAGTCACTTGAATTCATTTGAATTTTCTTGAAATCTCCTGAAGTCAGTGAAATCTTTTGAAGTCACGTGAATTCACTTGAATTTTCTTGAAATCTTCTGAAGCCAGTGAAATCTTCTGAAGTCACTTGAATTCACCTGAATTCACTTGAAGTCACATGAATTCATTTGAATTTTCTTGAAATCTCCTGAAGACAGTGAAATCTTTTGAAGTCACGTGAAATCACTTGAAGTCATGTGAATTCATTCGAAATCACGTGAATTCATTTGAATTTTCTTGAAATCTCCTGAAGTTGGTGAAATCTTCTAAATTCACTTGAAGTCAGTGAAATCTTCTGAAGTCACTTGAATTCACGTTGAGTTCCTTTGAATTTTCTTGAAATCTCCTGAAGTCAGTAAAATCTTTTGAAGTCACGTGAATTCACTTGAATTTTCTTGAAATCTTCTGAAACCAGTGAAATCTTCTGAAGTCATTTGAATTCACTTGAAGTCACGAGAATTCACTTGAAGTCACATGAATTCATTTGAATTTTCTTGAAATCTCCTGAAGTCAGTGAAATCTTTTGAAGTCATGGGAATTCATTTGAATTTTCTTGAAATTTCCTGAAGTCAGTGAAATATTTTGAAGTCACGTGAATTCACTTGAATTTTCTTGAAATCTCCTGAAGTCAGTGAAATTTTCTGAAGTCACTTGAAGTCACGGAATTCATTTGAATTTTCTTGAAATCTCCTGAAGTCAGTGAAATCTTTTGAAGTCACGTGAATTCACTTGAATTTTCTTGAAATCTTCTGAAGCCAGTGAAATCTTCTGAAGTCACTTGAAGTCAGTGAAATCTTCTGAAGTCACTTTAAGTCACGTTGAATTCATTTGAAGTCACGTGAATTCATTTGAATTTTCTTGAAATCTCCTGAAGTCAGTGAAATCTTCTGAACTCATTGAAATATCCTGAAATATCTTGAAGTCAGAAGTAGGTGTATACCCGCTTTGCCGAGTTGTCAACTCCTCGGTTTCAAGACATTTATGATTTTAATGGTTTTTGTTGATTTTTAAGGGATTTCAAGAGGTTCCTAGGAGTTTTAAAAAATCTTATCGAATTTTAAGGGATTTTCTTCTTTCAACTTGAAGTAATTCAAAAGTCAATCAGGTTTGCAACAACAATGTTTGCAAGATTTTCGAGACATTCTGTGACACCATTTTTACATTCTCATCAGAGAAGGTATTAGATTTGTGTAAAATTTGTTTTAAAATAGAATTATAAGAATATTTTAATAAATCGGTACAATAATTTTTTGGCAAGGCTCGTATACATTTCTGTGAAGGGATTTGAAAGTAGAAAGTAGAGACATAAGTATAACCGTTTCTGGCCAGCAAGAAAACATAAAAACTTTCCTAATATAAACTTCGTCTATCAGCTTGGGGTCGGGGATGGATTTTATTCTTGATATAATATGGCACACGCACACTGATTTCTGAAGTAGTGAGCGTATATGATATCATTACGTGCAAAGCTAGTACCTAATAAACATGCAACTGTACATAAAGCTAAAGAAAGGAAATATTAATATTTCAACCTGTATACCAATGTCTAAAAGAAAAAAAAAATCCAGAAGAATCAAATATAACACCTCGACCTAATTTCGCAACCAAATTCATTACTTTCTGTGAAAAGTTGCGAGTATGAAACTATTATGAAAAATGGGATATAACCAGTGGTGTGAAAAAACTGTAAAAAGGCGATAAATAAAATTGTATAAGCCGCTGAAATTTCCTAGTCTCTGTAAAATAATGGGCAATTGAAAGTTTGACGAACAATAAATTTAATGAGGAATGAGAAAATGGAGATACTGAAGCACGATCGTAAATGAAGGGAGGAGAAAAGTTATAAACTAGTTTCTGTCGGTTCATAATTGTTCGTGGTCGATGGGAAAAGATTATAAGAGTGCAATAATTTACTTTTTTACGTCATACATATATTGGATAAAAACGACTTTTTTAAAAAAAAAATGAGTCGCTATTTGCAAAGTTTTTAAGCTCTCCTTTTATAAATCACCCTTCAGTTCTAAAACACAAAATTTACCCCACGAGTAAGTACTTAATGCAACGTTACGTCTACATTGATAAAGATATCAAACTGAAAATTTATAAAATTGAAGAAAATATGCTAAGGTATACTTATGTGGTCTTAAATTTTTGTAAACATAAAAAAAAATTTTTATAAATTTCAATATTTAGGACCAGATAAATGTACCTTAATGCTTTAGCTTCAATTTTAGAAATTTTCAACTTTATATCTCAATAAATGTAGACGTAGCGTGCAGGATTATTTTATTTTCCCTTCTACACAACTTCAAGTTATTTAAATCCCAATCAGGTTTACAGGAAGTTTAAAAGAATTTATGAGATTTCTAATAATTTCTAGGAATTTCAAGAGATTTTTCTGGTTTTTAAATTATTTTGTAGAATTTTTAAGGAATTCATGGAATTTTTAGATATTTTCAGAAATTTTAACGAACTTGAAGAGATTTCGAGGAATTGTAAGAGATTTTAACAAATTTTGAAGGATTTCAAAGTTTTTTGAAAAATTTAAAGAGATGCGCGCGATTATTTTATTTTTTCTCTTATACAACTTGAAGTTATTAAAATCCCAATCAGGTTTGCAGGAAGTTTTAAAAAATATTAATATTTAAAATATTTTGTAGACTTTTTAAGATTCTTCAGGATATTTCGCGGAATTTTAAGGGACTTACCCGATCCTTACCTTACCGACATTTTTTCTCTGCAACGAAGATATCCAATTGAAAATTTATAAAATTGAAGAAAATATGTTAAGGTAAATTTATCTGGTCTTAAATTTTTGTAAAAAATAAAAATTTATAAGTATCAATATTTATTACCAGATAAACGTACCTTAATGCTTTAGCTTCAATTTTAGAAATTTTCAATTTTATATCTCAATAAATGTAGACGTAGCGCTGCAAAGAAAAAAATGTCGGTAAGGTAGGGATCGGGTAAGTCTTAAATTGCCTTAAGAGGTTTTTAAGAACTTTAAGAAATTCCAACGAATTTTCGTTAAACTTTAAGTGATTTCAAAAGGTTTCATAGAATTTTAAAGGACTTTCAGGAATTTCAAATCTTGTAATAGAATATCTAGGAATTTTAAAAAAAGTCAAGAGATTTTAATAATTGGAAGAGATTTTCTGATTTTTAAAAGTTTTCGTAGAATTTTTAGGATTTCATGGAATGTAAAGAGACTTTAATTGTTATCATAGAATTTTAAGAATTTTAATAAGTTTCTGGGGATTTTATTGACGGATTTGAAAAGAATTTCTATACATAGGTATATATGATATTTAAAAGAATTTTCAGAATTTAAAAGGATTTCGAAGTTTATAGTAAAATTTTAAAGGATTTTATGAGAGTGTTCCAAGTATAAAAATATTTTGTAGAATTTTTAAGGATTTCACGGAATTTGATAAGATTTCTAAAAATTTTAAGTTTTTAAAATGTTAAGAAATTCCAAGAGTTTTTTATGAACTTTTGCAGATTTTTGCGAATTTTTACTTGGATTTCAAGAGATTTATAATTTTAATGGTTTTTGTGGATTTTTAAGGGATTTCAAGAGATTTTTGGGAGTTTTAAGAAATGTTAATGAATTTTAAGCAACTTCGAAGAATTTCATGAAATTTTAAATAATTGGAAAATGTTTCTGAGTATTTTGAAAGAATTTGAGGGATTTTAAATCTTATGAAATTTCGAGGAATTTTAAGAGATTTCAAAGGGTTTCAGAGAATTTTAAGGGACTTTAAGGCCATGTAAGACTTACCCGATCCGTACCTTACCGACATTTTTTTGTCTGCAACGCTACGTCTACATTTATTGAGATATCAAATTGAAAATTTCTGAAATTGAAGCTAAAGTACTAAGGTACGTTTTTCTGGTCTTAAATAGTGACATTTGTAAAAAAAATTTTTTTTGAAAAATTATTTTTTTATTTTTACAAAAATTTAAGACCAGATAAACATACCTTAGCATATTTTCTTTAATTTTAGAAATTTTCAATTTGATATCTCAATAAATGTAGTCGTAGCGTTGCAGACAAAAAATTGTCGGTAAGGTAGGGATCGGATAAGTCTTACATGGCCTTAAGGAATTTTAAATGTTGTAATATAATTTTCAGGAATTTTAAAAGAATTATAGACGATTTTTATAGAGTTTGAAGGATTTCATGGAATTTCATGAGATTTCCACTAATTTTAATAGATTTTGAAGAAAGTCTAGGGACTTTAAACGTTATCGTTATATTGGATAAAAGCGACTTTAAAAAAAAAATGAGTCGCTATTTGCAAAGTTTTTAAGCTCTCCTTTTATAAGCCACCCTTCAGTTTTAAAACACAAAATTTACCCCACGAGTAAGTAGTTAATTTATTGCATATTTTATGCAGAGGAAGAGGGATGTTGGAGAATTTCAAGCTTTATATTACATAAAAGGGTGTTCTCGAAAGAAATAGATGATCGAGTGACGTCAGGGATATACAAGGTGCAGGTTCTGATGCCTGCGCGTAGTTTTCCACGCGATTTCCGCAAAAGAGGGAGACTGGGAGGTGAAAGAAGCTGAACCGAGGTAAATAGAGCCCATCAGAGATTCTTCTCGCGACTGGCAATCATTCAAGAATGTCATAAGCCGGTGCCATAATGCGTTTATAACGTATATATGCGCCTACGAGCGATCTCAACGTTCCCAACAAACGATCAACGATTTTCTTTTGGATTCCTTCATGTTCAAGTATTCAAAAAGTCTTCATAAAATTCCTAAATTTCATCACTCTCATTCGTCAATGTCAATGTCAATGCTTTGCATCATTTCTCGGTTCTTTTGCAATTAAAAACGTTTCACTCATATCCTATCTTAAAAAAGTGGTGAAACAAAATCTCTCAACAATTTAGGATACATTGTCGTTGCAAATCTGATTGGTTTTTGAATTAATTGAAGTTTTAAGAAGGAAATAATAGAAATAATCGTATGCGTTTTGTTTTGCCCTTGTCCTTTATACATATGGACAATGAAATTTTCACCCCGAAAACAAATTTTATTTTCATTTTTGTTTATCGTAATATGATGCAAACTTCAGTCTCTTGTGAGTTCCCTAAAATGACTTGTACTACTTACAATCCCAGTGTCTGACGTAAAATGATCTATACTACTTGCAGTTACTTACAATATGAGCGAATTTAGGTAACCTGGGTTTTTTTTCTGCAATTTTGACATTTTTAAAAAAAGAATATAAAATTTCTTTAAAATGTCTTAAAATTTCTAGAAACCTCTTGAAGTTTCTTAACATTTAAAATCTCTTAAAATCGAGGGGTCGACAACTCGGCCAAGCGGGTGTACACCTACTTCTGACTTCAAGATATTTCAAGATATTTCAATGACTTCAGAAGATTTCACTGACTTCAGGAGATTTCAAGAAAATTCAAATGAATTCACGTGATTTCAAATGAATTGAACTTGACTTCAAGTGACTTCAGAAAAAATTCACCATCAATTTGATGGTGAATTCAAGTGACTTCAGAAGATTTCACGGACTTCAGGAGATTTCAAGAAAATTCAAATGAATTCACGTGACTTCAAATGAATTCAACGTGACTTGAAGTGACTTCAGAAGATTTCACTGACTTCAAGTGACTTCAAAAGATTTCACTGACTTCAGGAGATTTCAAGAAAATTCAAATGAATTCCGTGACTTCAAGTGACTACAGAAGATTTCACTGACTTCAGGAGATTTCAAGAAAATTCAAGTGAATTCACATGACTTAAAAATATTTCACTGACTTCAGGAGATTTCAAGAAAATTCAAAGGAACTCAACGTGAATTCAAGTGACTTCAGAAGATTTCACTGACTTCAAGTGACTTTAGAAGATTTCACCAACTTCAGGAGATTTCAAGAAAATTCAAATGAATTCACGTGATTTCGAATGAATTCACATGACTTCAAGTGAATTCACGTGACTTCAAAAGATTTCACTGACTTCAGGAGATTTCAAGAAAATTCAAATGAATTCATGTGACTTCAAGTGAATTCAAGTGAATTCAAGTGACTTCAGAAGATTTCACTGGCTTCAGAAGATTTCACTGTCTTCAGGAGATTTCAAGAAAATTCAAATGAATTCATGTGACTTCAAGTGAATTTTCGTGACTTCAAGTGAATTTTCGTGACTTCAAGTGAATTCAAGTGACTTCAGAAGATTTCACTGGCTTCAGAAGATTTCAAGAAAATTCAAGTGAATTCACGTGACTTCAAAAGATTTTACTGACTTCAGGAGATTTCAAGAAAATTCAAAGGAACTCAACCTGACTTCAAGTGACTTCAGAAGATTTCACTGACTTCAAGTGACTTCAAAAGATTTCACTGACTTCAGGAGATTTCAAGAAAATTCAAATGAATTCCGTGACTTCAAGTGACTTCAGAAGATTTCACTGACTTCAGGAGATTTCAAGAAAATTCAAATGAATTCATGTGACTTCAAGTGAATTCTCGTGACTTCAAGTGATTTCACGTGATTTCAGATATTTCAGGAGATTTCAGATATTTCAGGAGAATTCAGAAGATTTCAATGCAAGTGTACACCTGATTTCACGAGTTGTCAACCCCTCGCTTAAAATGTTTAGAAATCTCATAAAATTCCATGAAATCCTTAAGAATTTTACAAAATCTTTTAAAAATCAGAAAAATCTCTTGCAATTTATTAAAATTATTAGAAATCTCATACAATTCCATAGAAACCTTAAAAACATCAACGTAAATTTTTTTTAAATCATTAGCCTCTTGTATTCTCTTAAAATTCCTGCAAATTCCATGAAAAAATTGAAAATCCTTTAAAATTCTCAGAAACCTCTTGAAATTTCGAAATTCCATGACAAAACTTGAAAAAACCCCAGAAACCTTTCTAAATCTCTTAAAATTTTACGAAAAACGTCGAAATTCTTGTCAATTTTACAAAGTCTTTTAAAAATAATGAAAATCGTTTGAAATCCCCCAACAAATTTCCCTGACAAATTTTTAAACCCTTTATATCCCATAAAATATTTTAAAAGTCATAAAAATCCCTTGAAATCTCTTAAAATTCGTTAAGATTTCTTAAAACACTCAGCAATCTCTTGAAATCCCTTAAAAATCCACAAAAACCATTAAAATTATAAATCTCTTGAAACCTATTGAACCCCCTTAAAAAAATCACAAAAACTTTGAACATCATTAATCTCTTAAAATACGTGTTTAAAATCGTGAAAATCTCACATAATTCCATGAAATGCTTGGAAATTCTAAAAAATCTTTTAAAAATCATAAAAATCTTTTGAAATCCCTCAATGAATTCTCTAACAAATTTTAAAATCCTTTAAATCACATAAAATATTTTAAGAGTCATAAAAATCTCTTGAAATCTATTCAAAGTCGTGAAAGCTTCTTAAAATTCCAAGAAATGTTTTGAAGTACTTTAAAATTTTACGATAATATTTAAAATCTCTTTACATTCATTAAAAGTACTAGAGATCTCATCTCTTAAAATCCTTTAAAATTATCAGAAACCCTTCGAAATTTCGAAATTCTATGACAAGATTTAAAATCCCAGAAACCTTTCTAAATTTTTTTAAAATTTCATGAAAACCTTCGAAATCGCTTAAAAATTTGTAAAAATCTTTCAAAATTCCTAGAAACTTCTTGAAATTCCCTAAAATTTAAAATCCCTTAAAATCATTAGAAACCTCATCAAATTCCATGAAATCCTTTAAAATTCTCACAAAATCATTTAAAAATCAGAAAAATCCCTTGAATCCCGTTAAAATTATTTGAACTCTCACAAAATTCCACACAAGCCATAAAAATTCCACAATATCTTTTAAAAATCGAAAAATTTCTTGAAAGCCCTTAAAAAATGTATAGCCCTGGAAATCCTTTTAAATTCTACAAAATTTTTAAAAATCGTAAAAATATTTTGAAATATCTCTATAAAATTACCTGACAAACTTTAAGATCTCTTAAAATTCCCAGAAAATTCTTGAAATTTTACGGTAACATTTGAAATCCCTTTATATCTTTAAAATCTATTCTTAAAAATTCTTAGAAATCTTTCAAAATATCTTAAAATTCCCCCAAATTCCAGGACAACATTTAAAATTCCTTAAAACCCTTAAACTCTTACAAACCTTTTGAAAGCCCTTAAGGGGTTACATACAGTTAGAAGGCTTTAAAAAGACGGATTTTCAAGAATTTTTTTCGCGCAGACTATTCAATTTATTAATTTGAAAATTGGTGTACATATTATAATAACCTTATAATATATTAACATATTTTTTATTTGTAAAAATAATCATCTCGAATGTTGCTATCGCCGATCTCCTAGAGCTCCGCAAGAAAAACCAATTTTGCGGTGATCACGATATCTCTGGACCGGATTATCTGAAATGAAAAAACCAAATAAATTTCGTTAATATAATACATTATCTAGTATTTATTCGAAGGAATTAGCGAAAAAATAATTTTTGACAAAATGGCGACTTCTTAAAATAAAAGACTCGATTTTGAACGAAAATTTAAGCCTTAAATTGTTTATAAAATGGAAAATATTTATCGGAGAAAAAAAATCTTCGATTAATTACTAAAAAATCTAGTTAAAAAGGTTGTGTTAAAATTTGAGACTGATCGGTTCAGCCGTTTTCGAGAAATCTTGATCACCGATTTTGAAAACATAGTTTTGAGAGAAACGCGTTTAAAGTTTCGAATACTTGTAGGTAGCGCACTTGAAAGTAGCGCGCTGTTGATAGCTGTAACTTAGGTTCTGATGCTCAGATCTCTATGAAATTTGGAGAAAATAATCTTAAAAGAATGTACTTTAAGAAAATGCAATAAAAATTTTTTAGATTTTTTCGACCAACACAAGTGTATATAACCCCTTAAAATTTCATGAAAACCTGAGAAATCGCTTAAATTCGTTAAAATCGTTCAAAATTCTTAAAAACCTCTTTAAATTCCTTAAACGTTTTTAGAATTCTTAAAAATCTTTTAAAATTTCACGAAATCTTTTTAAAATCCTAAAAATCTTTTGAATTTCATTAGAATTTTTAGAAGTCGTAAAATTCTGTTGAATTTAGTAAAAATTACTCAAAAAACATTAAAATCCCTTGAAATTCTTAGAAATCTTTTGAAGTTCCTTTCTAAAAAAAAGTGGTGTCACAAAATGTCTCGAAAATTTGTTATACATTGTTGTTGCAAATCTGATTGTCTTTTGAATGACTTGAAGTCATAAGAAGGAATACAAAATAATAATAAAAAGAAAATATATAATAAACAATAATGTGTTGGTTTACTAGTATTTTAAAATATTCCAAGCTGAAAATTCTAAAAACTCAAATTGTTATCTACTCTAAAAATTGAAAAGCTTTTTTAAGTTGTAACGCAAAAAAAAGTTTCTCTGATTAATTGATTACTTAACTCGTGATTCATTGATTAGTTGACTCAATTGTTTTTCGACGTTCTGTCTCAATTTGCGTAAGTGCAGAGACATCAGGGGCTCCATCGTCGCCAAAGTTTTGCTCATTACTTAAGTAGCAAGTACGTGAGAACGTGCAATTTACGATTGTCAAGCTTCGGTGCGGTCGATTTCACTGGGATTACACTTTATATAGCCGGTACACAGAAACTGAGCGAGGATACTTATACAAATAAGACTTGTACATGCATGGAAGCATTTTTGGCCTCGTGATGTATAACGGTCCGGTCAAAGTTCTCAGCGAACTCTCGTTAGAGAGAAATCCTTCCGGTTGTAAATATGAGAGTAACCCTCGCCCCCAGAACCCTCGATACGAAATTTCATTCAATTATGAAATTAGATCAAGCAGAGTAGACTATTCCATCTGAACACTCGAGTTATTCAATCATTTTAGACGTTATTAATAAATTTAGTGCTAAAACAATCATATTTACATATAAGTACTTTTCATTATACATTATTTATAATTTAAAATCATTAGCAAAACAACCAACTTCAAGTTATTTAAAACCCAATCAGGTTTTCAGGAAGTTTGAAAGAATTTATGAGATTTTTATGAGTTTTATCAAAATTTTGAGATGTTTTAAATGATTTCACGGAATTTTATGAGATTCCTAATAATTTATAGGAATTTCAAGAGATTTTCCTGGTTTTAAAAAAATTTTGTAGAATTTTTAAGGATTTCATGGAATTTTTTGAGGATTTTTAAGAATTTTTATATGTTTTCAGAAATTTTGACAAATTTCAAGAGATTTCTAAGAATTTTAAAAGATTTTCACAAATTTTGAAGGATTTCAAAGTTTTTTGAAAAATTTAAAGAGATGCGCGCGATTATTTTATTTTTCCTCTTATACAACTTGAAGTTATTTAAATCCCAATCAGGTTTGCAGGAAGTTTTAAAGAATATTAATATTTAACATATTTTGTAGACTTTTTAAGGTTCTTCAGGATATTTCGCGGAATTTTAAGGGATTTCAAATATTTTGAAATTTTAAGGAATATTAAGGCCATGCAAGACTTATCCGATCCCTACCTTACCGACATTTTTTCTCTGCAACGCTACGTCTACATTTATTGAGATATCAAATTGAAAATTTCTAATATTAAAGAAAATATGCTAAGGTATATTTATCTAGTCTTAAATTTTTGTAAAAATAAAAAAAAAAATTTTTATAAGTTTCAATACTTATTACCAGATAAACGTACCTTAATGCTTTAGCTTCAATTTTAGAAATTTTCAACTTTACATCTCAATAAATGTAGACGTAGCGCTGCAAAGAAAAAAATGTCGGTAAGGTAGGGATCGGGTAAGTCTTAAATGGCCTTAAGAGGTTTCTAAGAACTTTAAGAAATTGCAATGAATTTTCGTTAAATTTTAAGTAATTTCAAAATGTTTCTGGGGGTTTTAAGAGATTTCAAAAGGTTTCATAGAATTTTCAGGATTTCATGGAATGTAAAGAGACTTTAATTGTTATCATAGAGTTTTAAGAATTTTAATAAGTTTCTGGGGATTTTATTGACGGATTTGAAAAGAATTTCTATATAAAGGTATATATGATTTTTAAAAGAATTTTCAGAATTTAAAAGGATTTCGAAGTTTATAGTAAAATTTTAAAGGATGTTATGAGAGTGTTCTAATTATAAAAATATTTTGTAGGATTTTTAAAGATTTCATAGAATTTTATAAGATTTCTAAAAATTTTGAGAGATTTTAAATGTTAAGAAATTCCAAGAGTTTTTTATGAATTTTTACAGATTTTTGCGAATTTTCACTTGGATTTCAAGAGATTTTTGGGAGTTTTAAGAGATTTCAAAGGGTTTTAGAAAATTTTAAGGGACTTGAAGGAATTTCAAATGTTGTAATTGTAATATAATTTTCAGGAATTTTAAAAGAAGAGGTTTTAATAATTTTTAAAATATTTTATGGAATTTTAAAGAATTTTGTGAAATTTTATGATATTTTTAATAATTTTAAGGGATTATATGATTTATAGACGATTTTTAGAGTTTTAAAGATTTCATGAAATTTCATGAGATTTTTACTAATTTTAAGGGCATGTGTTACTTACCATATGAGCAAGTTTTTAAACCCGGTTTTTTTTCTACAATTTGTACATTTTCAAAAAAATTATAGTCAACATCCATCAAGAACGTGATCACGAACCAATGTTGACTCAAATTTTTTTGAAAATGTAAAAATTGTGGAAAAAAAACCGGGTTTAAAAACTTGCTCATATGATAAGTAACACATGCCCTTAATAGATTTTGAAAGACGTCTAGGGTCTTCAAACGTTATCGTATAGTTTAAAGAATTTCAAAGAATTTCTAACAATTTTAAGAAGTTTTCACGATTTTTAAAAGATTTCAAGAGAGTTTTATGAGTATTAGAATATTTTTTATAGGGTTTAAAAGATTTTAAAGTTTTCATTTACTTTTATTGATTCCTCTAGTCTTTCAAAGGTTTTGTAGAATTTTTAAGGATTTTAAGAGAATTTAAATGTTAAGAAATCCCTAGAGGTTTTTATGAATTTTTACAGATTTTTGCGAATTTTAACTTGGATTTCAAGAGATCGATTTTATTTTTTTTATCGATTTATCATTTTAATGATAGGATTTTTAAAAAATAAGAGTTTTAAAATAGAAGTTTTAAATACAGAGTCAATATTATTTTCATTCTCCGTGAAAAAAATAATAGCTAACAATTTGGCGAGTCGACAACAAATTTCAATAACAGAAATTTCATAGGAAAATATATGAAATTCCATAAAACGTTCCTTTTTTTTGTCAATGTCATTATTTGTTATTTGGATCTGCACAAATTGCCTTTTGCTATGGTCGCAATGCAGAAACGCAAGCACGTAAACCGAATTGTCATTATACCCGTTGCCAGAGAGTACCGCACGCGATGGAATAATAACATTTGCATTGGAACCAAACGGTCTGTTAAAATTACTACTCCTGGTTTCTATGAACACTCATTCCGCACGATATTCGTGGTCTTAGTTTCCATGGATTTAATAGAGTATATCCCCTTCAAGATTTATATAATGCGGCGATAATTTTCATTTTTTATTTAATGAATAAGTGCTGGTTACAAGAATAATTCATGCACGCTCTCAGTACGCCAATATATAAAATATTGTTTTTAAAAAATATGAAGAAACACTTTTAGTTTTCTATTTCTAAAGATAAACATTTAAAGTCAATGATAAGAGTCAATTCATCTTCATATTAGAATGAAAATTTTAATTCTTTCATACATTAATATTAATATTAATTATTAATACAGACTTATCACATTGCACAAAGTATTTTGTTGACTTAATTTATCAAACCACAAAAAGTCATCAGTCATAATTGTGGTATAAATATCGAAGATAGCTTGCTCTTCCTTTGAGCATACATCCTTCCAAAAGTGGAACTCGCTTCTACTGAAACATAAATGGTTTAATTAAAATTTCCTCTTTATAATTAAATCAGTCATTCAAATGATATAAAACCTGAATAATTAACTTTTGGATAATTACATTGGGGGTATAAAATAGGACTCTGAGAATATAAGACTTCAAAAATTAAAATTGAATAATAAATTAAAAGTTCTGAACATTCCGTTTTTTTCATTGCTTGCATATCAAACTAATAACAGTTTTAAAATATTGCATTGTACATAATTCTGTCTCATTGTCCACATCAATTTAACATCAAATTCAAATTGATTCCACATCAAATTCAAATTAATTCAACATCAAATTCAAATTAATTCCACATAAAATATGTTAAACTTATCTAAAATGTATTTAAGAGTAGTAGTTTATTTATAGATTTTTAAAAGTTTAAATCTCTTTGCGAAAGGTAGAAACCGGTAGACAAAGAAACTTGTGGGTAAGGCTGAAATTTATCAGGACTAAAGAACCAGCCGTTTCTCGTTTCAAGCTTTGAACGTTGAAAGGTGCTGAGTTTCTATTTGGCTTTTGAAAATAAAACTTCCAAAGAATATCCTACATACATCATAGAATGAGGCGAGTTCAGGTCTAATATGTTGAGCCAAAGGAAAAGCCGGATAAACCTTTTTTGATGCTGGCCACTGGGGTGAGATTATCTTCTATTTCTCTCTCTTTCTCCAGAATATATTAAAGTCAATGCTTTTCTACTTTTTGTATGTTTTAAAAATTCTCAGCATACAGAAAAATGAAGCTTTAAAAATAATTTCTTTTTGTAATAATTTGTTCACATTCGTTGAATACTAACTGGATATGAAAGTATTTCAACTTTGCTCGATAATTTGCGCGATTATTTTTTATTAATTCTTACAACTTCAAGTCATTCGAAGTCTAATCAGATTTAGAACTATAATGTATGTGAGATTCTTGAGAAATTTTTAGAGAGAAACCACTAGTGGTTTTTATAGAAAGGAATTTCAAGAGGTTTCTAGAAATTTTTAGGGAATTTGACAATTTTTAAGTGATTCTTACGAATTTCAAAAGAGTTTTCGGATTTCAAAAAGATTTCGTAGAATTTTACGAACTATTCTAGAATCTCTTATATTTGTACGAAATCTTTTTAAAATCCTAAAAATCTTTTGAATTTTCTTAAGAATCACTTAAAAACTGTCAAATCCTTTAGCGATTTTAAAAGGGATTTTAAATGTTTTGAAAGTTTGAGGAATTTTAAGAAGTTACTAAGAATTTTAAAAGTTTTTAACGAATTTAAGCGATTTCTATAAGGTTTTCGCGAAATTTTAAGGAATTTTAAAAGGTTTGTGAGACCTTTATGGGGTTTTAAGGAATTTTAAATGCTATCCTGGAATTCCAAGGAATTTTAGGATATTTTAAAAGGTTTCTAAGAATTACGAGAGATTTTATGGAATTTTATGGGATTTCTAATAATTTTAAGTGATTTCAAGAAATTTTTCTGATCTTTGAAAAATTTTGGAAAAATTTTAAAGGATTTCATGGAATTTGATAAGGTTTTTAAGTGATTCTTACGAAATTCAAAAGAGATTTAAAATTTTAAAAAGATTTCATACAATTTTAAGGAATTTTTAGGATCTTTCGTGATATTTTAAAGGGATTTATGCAATTTTAAGAGACTTTTAAGAATACTTAGCGATTTTAAAAGGGAGTTTAAATGTTTTGAAAGTTTGAGGAATTTTAAGAAGTTTCTGAGAATTTTCAATGATTTCAAAAAATTTCAGCGATTTCTAAGGTTTCCGTGAAATTTTAAGGAATTTCAAAAGGTTTGTTAGTTTTATGGGGTTTTAAGGAATTAAAAATGTTATCCTGGAATTCCAAGGAATTTTATGGAATTTCTAATAATTTTATTAGATTTCAAGAGATTTTTGTAATCTTTAAAAGATTTTGGGAAAATTTTAAAGGATTTCATGAAATCTTAAGGGATTTTAAGGCCATGTAAGACTTATCCAATCCCTACCTTACCGACATTTTTTTCTCTGCAACACTAAGTCTACATTTATTGAGATATCAAATTAAAAATTTCTAAAAATAAAGAAAATATGCTAAGGTATGTTGAAATGGTCCTAAATATTGAAATTTATAAAAAAAAATTTTTTCGAATAGTTTTGTTTATTTAAAAAAAAATTTAAGAACAGTTAAAACAAACCTTATCATATTTTCTTTAATTTTAGAAATTTTCAATTTGATATCTCAATAAATGTAGACGTAGCATTGCAGACAAAAAAATGTCGGTAAGGTAGGAATCTGGTAAGTCTTACATGGCCTTAAGGCATCTTAAAAGAATTTAAGAGTTTTTGATGAGTTTTATTAAAAATTTGTCAAATTTTAAAGTTTTTCATGGTTTTTTATAAGATTTTTAATAATTTTCAGGAATTTAAAGAAATTTTTCAGATTTTTTAAAAATTTTCTAGAATTTTTATGGATGTCATGAAATATTTTGAGGAAATATTTTAACGAATTTTGAAGGATTTTAAAGTTTTTTTGCAATATTTTAAGAGACCAGTAATTCAACATGTGCGTTATTAATTTGTTTTCCTTTGTTGCAATTTCAAGTCATTTAGAAGCCAATCAGGTTTGCATTTATGATTTTAATGAACTTAAAGCAATTTCGAAGGTTTTCATCAAATTTTAAGTAATTTGAAAAGGTTTCTAAGTGTTTTAAAAGAATTTAAGGGATTTTGTTTATGCTTATGAAGTTTCGAGGAATTTTAAGAGATTTCAAAGGGCTTCAGTGAATTTTAAGGGACTTCAAGGAATTTTAGATATTGTAATACAATTTTCATGAATTTTAAACGAATTAAAAAATATTTCAATAATTTTCAAATTATTTTATGGAATATGAAAGAATTTTGTGAAATTTTATAAGGTTTCTAATAATTTTAAAGGAATTTTATGATTTTTAGAAGATTTTGCAAAATTTTAAGGATTTCATGGAATTTTATGAGATTTCAAAAATAATGTTAATTGATTTTAAAGGAGGTCTAGGGACTTTAAATGTTATTGTATAATTTAAAGAATTTCAAGGAATCTCTATAAGAATTTAAAGAAGTTTTTACGAATTTGAGAGACTTCAAGAGAGTTCTACAAGTAAGACTTACCCGATTTCTACCTTACCGACATTTTTTTCTCTGCAACGCTACGTCTACATTTATTGAGATATCAAATTAAAAATTTCTAAAATTGAAGAAAATATGCTAAGGTATGTTTATCTGGTCTTAAATTTTTGTAAAAATAAAAAAATAATTTTTCAAAATTTTTTTTTTTTTTACAAATATCAATATTTAAGACCAGATAAACGTACCTTATTGCTTTATCTTCAATTTCAGAAATTTTCAATTTGATATCTCAATAAATGTAGACGTAGCGTTGCAGACAAGAAAATGTCGGTAAGGTAGGGATCGGGTAAGTCTTACATGGCCTTAAAGGATTTTAAAGTTGTCAGGTAATTTTATTGATTTCTCTAATTTGTAAAAGATTTTTCAGAATTTTTAAGGATTTCATGGAATTCGAAAAGATTTCTGAAGATTTAAATAGATTTTAAAAGTTAAGAAATTCCAAGAGATTGTTAGGAAGAATATGTAGAGCTTTTTACGAGTTTTAATTTGGATTTCAAGATATTTATGATTTTAATCGTAAAATAAGATTTAAATAGGATATTAGCATCTGTACCTTTTGTTTCTAAGGATCTGTCCTAACATCCGGTACAATCCTTCTACCATTGCAAGGACTCCAGAGGTAAATAAAAAACAAACTTCCACCAAGAATAATTATGACAATTGCAGCAAGAATAGACCACTTGAAGGAAGTAACTCTGGCAGTTGTCAGTTTTTTAGAAGCGGGTAAATCTGCTACTTCCTCAAGAGAGATACCTAGTCTTTTTGCTTTGGCAATTACGGTCCTCAGCCTCCTAGAGGCTTTCTCACAAGACATCTTGAATCCTAGGTTCCCGTTATCATGTTTCTAGCTAAAATCAGGATGTCTGGAAATCCAAATCTGATGTTTATCATCCTCTCGATTGCTAGAGCTCCTCAGGAAAACCTTCCCCAGATCCGAAACTCCAACTCTTCATCCTCGAACCTCTCTTATCTTTGTTAGTAAACATCTTAATGTTGATGAAGTTCTCCGGATTTCCATTAGCAGCAAACTATGCATCTATCCTGAAATCATCATTTCAATTGCAAAATGAATATTTGATAGACTAGGTAATAATTTATATTAGGTAAGCAGTTGATTTTGTTGAATTAATTCAAATGGTGAAGCTTTGCCCTCTGATTATTACTCTATTGTCTAATGATAATCTTTAAATCGGGTCTATTTGCATCGGGAATTAATCAAACCCCCGCCAATCCCAATTTAAATCAAGAATCATCGAATAGCTTCGATAGGTGACAATTGCAAATAACAATTACGACACGTTTGTTTGGCAGTATTTGTAAACGATTCGAAGGTTTAGAGCTGTTTGTTTATTTCGATTATACGGTAAACCACGGCGAGAGAATCCATTCATCGAAGTCGGGAACGTTTATTGATACAAGAAATAACAAATGAATCGTGGCACTATTAACATTTTGAATGGAGTCCATTATTTAGATGAAAATTCTCGGATTGGATGTAAGTGTTTTTAGGTATTTACTGATTTACAGGTATTTATTTATTCAGTGTATAGCACATTTATAATGGTAGCAACGACAGCAATTTATTCGCGCGATAAGGGAGGGCGATTTCTTCCGTCAGGTTAATACTCAGCGCTCTTTCACTTATTTTTTTTTATTCATTTTTTTTTTCTGTTCTAGCACTTCTTCCTTCCACTTCCTTTTTGCGGAACGAACCACCCATCGACCGGTTAATTACGTCGCTTAATTGCAGAGAATTTCACGCTTCTGTGCGAGTGAAATAACGGATACAGGAATCTGCAGCGTACACCGTATTAATTTTGTCTATTCAAATGAAAATTATTATCATTTCGGTTAATTTTAATCAATAATTCACGCTTTAGTTTGCAATGATACAAAAGTGGGTTTAGAGACAAGGTGGCCACTTGACAGGGAAGTCAGGGAAATTATCGAAAATAAAAAAAATACAAATTAACAGATTTTAGAAACTTTCCAATGATTTCGAAGGATTATAAAAAATTCCCAGGCATTCTTTGAGATTTTTTGGATTTTTAATGATTTCAAGAGATTTTCAATAATTTTAAGGAATTTTACGAGGTTCCCACTGTGGGCACGAAATTTAAAGATGTTTCTAGAAAGTCCTAAAACGTTTTTAGGACGTAAAGTTCAAAAGACGTTTTTAGAACGTCCAAAAAAACGTTCTAAGTCAGGCTAAAAAACATCCTAAAAACGTCCAATGTTCCAAAAACGTCCTAAAAACGTCTTTGGAAAATTGTATGTTTTTAGAACGTTATTCGGCCTGACTCAGAACATTTTTAGGACATCCTAAAAACTTCTTGAGGAATTTGTGCCCACTGGGTTTCTAGGAATTTAAAGTGATTACAAAAGATTTCTCTGATTTATAAAAGATTTTGTAGAATTTTTAAGAATTTCATGGAATTTCAGTTAAGAAGTTTCTAGGAATTTTAAGGGAATTTGACGATTTTTAATTGATTTTTACGAAATTCAAAAGATTTTTTTAGAATTTTAAAAATATTTCTCGGATTTTAAGGAATTCCACGATTTTCAAATTATTTTTACGGAATTCAAAAGAATCGTAGGATATTAAAAAGATTTCGTGGAAGTTTAAAGGATTTCAAGAAATTTTATGAGATTTTTTCGGAAGTTTAGAGAATTAAAATTTTAAGGAACTTTAAAGGATTTTAAAAAGCTTAACAAATTTTTTTAAACTTTGATTTTCTAAAGTGACTTTTAGGAACTTTAAAGTTCCTCATCGAATTTTAAAGGATTTCACGAGATTTTTATGATGTTTAAAAATTTTTTATTTAAAAAAAATTTTTTTTAAATCTTTTTAATTATAATTTAAAAAGATTTTACGAGGTTTCTAGGAATTTAAAGGAATTATAAGAGATTTAAAAGATTAAGTGGTATTTTGAAGGACTTGATGAAATTTTAAGGAATTTTTAAGAAGCTATCTTGTAAGAATTTTAAGAAATTTTGATATTTTAAAGTAATTTTAAGGGATTTTAATGTTCCTCATGGAATTTTAAAGGATATCATTAGAGTTTTATGATTTTTAAAAGATATTTATTTATTCTAAAGAATTAAAAAATTTTATGTTTGAATTTTAAAGAATTTTAAGAGATTTTAAGAGATTATAAATATTCTCGTGGAATTTAAATGGATTTTAAAAGGCTTTTGTAAGAATTTTAAGAAATTTTGATTTTTTCAAATGATTTTAATGTTCTCGAGGGGTTTAAAAATATTTATAAAAGATTTGGTAGAATTGAAAGGTAATTTTAAGTGATTTTCGTGGAATTGTAAAGGATTTTAAAAATCTTGTAAGAATTTTAAGAAGTTATGACATTTTGTAAATAATTTTAAAGAATTTTAACATTTCTGTGAAATTGAAATTTTTCAAAAATTTCGTATATCACTGAATATTTTAATATTTAAAATCACTTCACAACACTTAAAATTCGTAAAAATTTCTCAAATTTACGACAACCTAGTATAAATCTCTTACAATTCATTGAAATTTCTTGAAATTCATAGAAAAATCTTTAAATTTACCGAAATCCCTTCAAATTTTCACTAATTCATTTAAAATTCCACAAAACCATTTATAATCCTTTAAATTTCAGGAAAAAACTTCAAAATCTCTTAAGAATCTGTTGAGATACTTTTAAATTTCACGAAAGAACTTTACAATCCCTTCAAACGCATCAAAATCTCTTAAAATTATTGGATTCCTATAGAAATCCCGTAAAATTTTCTGAGATCTTTTTAACTTTCTAGAAACATCTTGAAATGTTTTACAATTCTACTACAATATTTAAAATTTCCTAAAATCTCCTAAACTGTTTAAAATCTATTAAAATTCCATGAAATCTTTTACAATTTCACAAACTTTTTGACCAATCATAAAAATTTCGTGAAATTCTTCGAAATTCAATAAGGACCATTAAAATTTCCTAAAATGCTTTAAAATCTCTAAATAAAAATTCTTGGAAACAAAAACTTCATAAAATCTTTTAAAAATTAAAAAAAAAATTTGAAATTTTGTAAAATTCTATGAGAAATATTAAAATTCTTTAAGATCATTTTAAAAATGTGAAAACTTCTTAACATTCTTACAAGATTTTTAAAATACTCTACAATTTCACGAAAAACTTTTAAATCCTTTAAAATAAGTAAAGATCTCTTAAAACTCATTTTTTTCTGTCCGGAAAATGTAAGAGAAATTAAAAAATTAAATCTTGTGGCCACCCTCTGATTAGAGTATTTTTTCAGTTGAAGGGTGGTTCGTTGTTCTTAATTGAAAATTGGATTCAAGAAATCCACGCATTAATTAATTAATTATTAAACATCTTTTTAACTTACTCTCTCATAAATAAATATTTCACTAGCATTTCATAAAATATTAAGTACGTAAGTACTTAACCCTTGGCTGCCACACTTTTCTGGTAAAACATAGCTGCCACTCCGGGGTAAACTGCACCCCAGTGAAAAAAATTTTATTATGAAGAAACTATTGAATATTTCCGGCTAAAAATTTTTTTGTATAATGTTTAATAAGTACTTTAATCGTTTATATAGGCAGAGATCTTCAGAATGTATTTATAAAACATTCCAATAATCCCTCATTTTAAAAGCATTATTCCCTCGAATTTCCATGCAAATGACTTTTACAAGAATAATTTCCTCCCACAAAAATTCCAAATGAAAATTCAAAACTCATCAATCTATCTGAACCACATCAAAGTTGGAACAACTCTAAATTCTCGTACGCGAGTCTCGTAAACACAAAATAATTTCTCGTTTAATATCGAATCTATGTACCTATAAATTTCCTTCTTGCATTCTGTAAAATCATTACGAATGTTTCAAAGCTTGCACTAGGAGTTTGCAAAGTCATGTTGTACCTGCATGTAACTCGCTAGCAGTGTATTACGAAAAGCCGCGCGAATGCAATTTAAAGTTCTTCGAGGTTTCCTACTTCTTAGACTAGAACGAACCCCCAGAAAGAGGCAGCAAGTGCAATATGAAATAACTCCAGGAAATTCTCAGCAACCTGCTGAATCGTTCCGAACGTTCCCTTGAACATATCAACCCCTTTCCGGGCTATGGCAGCTATATCAGAGTACCAGTCAGTTCGCAAACTTAAAAGGCAAACTTAATTCATCTCCCTGGGAGTTTTTAAACGGAATCGGAAAGTTTCAACAAAACCGCGAGAATTTTAACTACCTCTATCACCCTCCCCCCCTCCTCACCCTCCCCAACCCTTTACTGACGCCCATCCAACCCCACAACCTATGTTCTGAGCAGATTCCGTCTCTTTCATGCCAGATGAGAATGAATTATTCATTACTCTACGAATTACAATTTATACTAGCCACCTCTCTTTGCCACAAGGAAGCGTATATATCAAAAGAATTTTCTGATATCTGTCTTAACCAAGATGTAACTCTGATATGGCGGCAGATGTAACAAACGTGTTGGAACTGAGATCTAAAGTTTTCTAGAGCGCGAAGTGATATCACAATTCGATTTTTCACGGTTTTTCGACTTTGGACTTTCGGGAGATTTTCTTGCCGAAAAAGTATGATTGAGAATTGAGAAAAAATACCGAAAAAAGTAATTTTTGAAAATTCAAGTTCCTGAATATAAATATTATTACAGACAATTAAAAGTATTACAATATTCAAATCAGTGTTGGGTAGTAACTTGTTAAAAGTAACTTAACGTAACTTAGTTACAATTTTTGCAGAAACTTGTAACTTAATTTTAATTACTTTGAAGTTACTTTGTGTTTTTTTATATCTCTTTTTTATGGTCAAATTTACATTTTTTTCTAAGAAAAAAGAAAGAAACTAAAGATACGAATTTGAAAATCGTTTTTTTTTAATAATATTTTGATGAATTATTAATATTTTTATTATAGTAATATAATAATAAAAAATAATTTTATTTATATTATATTATATTAATTATTTTTATTTTTAAATTAAAAAATTAAGGAAGCAAAAAAAGTAACTTTAGGTAACTTGAAGTTACTTGTCTAGTAACTGTAACTAGTTAGAGTCACAAGTAATGTAACTGTAACTTAGTTACTTTTTTTTGTTAAGTAATGTAACTTTAACTAGTTACTCAAAAAAAAGTAACTTACCCAACACTGATTCAAATTGAAATATATTCATGAAAGTATAAAATATCATAATATTTTCAAATTACAGAAAATTTAAGTTCCGGATGTAAAACAAAATTTAGAACTCTTTAAAATTTTCGTGATTAGCTTTTATTCAAAATTTCTTGGGAATTTTTATAGTATTTGTATAATATTTAAAAGATTTAGTGAAATTTTGAAGGACTTAATGAAATTTTAAGGAATTTTAAAGAAAAATTAGGGAATTCAAAGAATTTTTAAAGTTTCTTATGGAATTTTAAACGATTTTAAAAAGCTTGTAAGAATTTTAAGAAATTTTAATATTTTAAAGTAATTTTGAGGGATTTTAATGTGCCTCATGAAATTTTAAAGGATTTCACGAGAGTTTTATAATTTTAAATATATTTTGTGGAATTTTAAAGAATTTTGAAAAGTTTGAAAAAATTTTTTAAGATATTTATTTATTTTAAATTTATTTTTAAAATGATTTTAAAGGATTTTAATGTTCCTCGTTGAATTTAAACATATTCATAAAAGATTTTGTAAAATCTAAGGGTAATTTTAGGAGGTTTTCAATGATTTTAAGAGATTTTTACTTATTTTAAGGGATTTAAAAGTTTTTTGTGGAATTGTAAAGGATTTTTAAAATCTTGTAAGGATGTGAAGGAGTTTTGACATTTTAAAAATTATCTTAAAGAATTTTTAGTATTTCTTTGTTATTGAATTTATAATTTCTATGTTATTGAAGTTAATTAAAATTTTCGTGATTAGCTTTTATTCAAAATTTCTTGAGAATTTTTATAATATTTAAAAGATTTAGTGGAAGTTTGAAGGACTTTATGAAACTTTAAAGTAATTTTGAGGGGTTTTAATTTTTATCATGGAATTTTAAAGGATTTCACGAGAGTTTTATGATTTTAAAAATATTTTGTGGAATTTTGAAAAGTTTTCAAAAGATTTTTACTTATTTTAAGGAATTTAAAAAATTTTCCTTTGATTTATAAAGAATTGTAAGAGATTTTAAGGGATTATAAATCTATTCTCGTGGAATTTGAATGGATTTTAAAAGGCTTTTGTTAGAATTTTAAGAAATTTTGATTTTTTTAAATGATTTTAAAGCATTTTAATGTTCCTCATGGAATTTAAAAATATTTATAAAATATTTAGTAGAATTTAAAGGTAATGTTAAGAGGTCGTGAAGAATTTTAAGAGATCTTTATTTATTTAAAGGAATTTAAAATTTTTTCGCGGAATTGTAAAGGATTTTAAAAACCTTTAATTTAATTTAATTTTAAAAATGTTTAATATTTCTATATTATTGAAATGAACATTTAAGTTCCTGATTATAAATATTATTACAGAAAATGAAAAATATTCAAATATTCAAATTGAAATATATTTATGGAAGTAGAAAACACCTATATTTTCATTTCCTGAAATGAAAGTGTAAAATATCCCAATATTTTCAAATTACCGAAAATTTAAGTTCCCCAAGTAAAACTAAATTTATAAACTGTTCAAAATTTTCGTGATTAGCTTTTATTCAAAATTTCTTCGGAATTTTTGTCCAAAAATTCATTTAGAACTTTTGTCAAATGTTTTGGAGGAATTTTATTTTGAAGAAATATTTTGAACATTGTTTAGAAATATTAATTTTCATTTTCGGTAATTTTCTATATTTATATTAATAAACATTTTCCGTAATATTATTTTTATTCGAGAACATGAAGCTTCAGGAATTGGTCGTTTTCGGGGTATTTAAATTTCCGGTAATTATTTTTTCTTTATTTATTCACATTCGGAATTTTGGTTTTTCGTTAAAAATATGTTGAGTCTTAATTCCTTATTTTGAATTATAATTCAATTACTGATTATTAAATATTTTTACTCGTTTAAAACGTGACTGCTGTATTATGCACTCCAACTTATTCACTTACTTATTCAACGTTTCGTGATTTGAATGTTCTTCATTTGAAAAAAGCGTACTCTATCATAATTTGTATTTTCAGTAGTAAAAGTCGATCTCTCGTCAGACGTAATATAAACTTCACTCGCTCCTTTTTTATATTTATTTCAAGTATTGTTTCTGACAAATCCAGCATTTGAAATGGTTTGAAAATTTCTTTTTTAAAAATTAATATCGCTCCTTAATATTTTATCTCTTAATTGCTATTTAATAATTTAAATTCAAGCATAAATATAGAGCACTATTATTGGCTCTTGGCTTCATCAAGATTACCAGTAATATTTAATAAACGCGATCATTAATTTCTTATTCGTTATTAATTTTCTCATTATTACCCAATTATTTATTTATCTATATGTATATTCAAAAGGCAATTATTCTTTGGGTAATTCAATTGCAGTGTTAATTAGGCCAATTGCGAAGCAATCAAATCGTTAATTAAATTATTAAATATATATATATATATTATATAT
>UCOK01018180.1:0-26859 GCA_900474325.1 Synergus umbraculus | reverse complement strand
GCTTGGTGGAGCTCAACCAATTAGCTTCGGCGAGAAAGAGACAAAACTACACTCAGTTGCAACTTCTCTCTCTGACGCATTATCACGCGCTTTCCTACAGCGTCCCGCAGTCCATTTTTATATGTCGATGGTCTCAGTGCATTCTCACGAACCTCAGGGTTGGGTAAGTAAAATACTTAAGGTAACTTACATGGTTTTATACAGTAAGTTACTAAGTATATTACATCGAAAATACCAAATTCATATGGAGTAGGGGGTTTTATACGTAAAATACGTAATTTACAAAAGTAAAAACCGTGTATAACTTCGGCGTAAAACAGAAATTCATGAGAGGGACGAAGATAGGCAGATCTATTTGTCTCTTTCACTCTTATGATTTTCTGCTTTTTGCTTTACGTTTTTTGCTACCATAGGGCGGCACACTAATACGTAAAATATTTCTAGTGACGTGTCACTGCACAACCCTGGCAGTCTTCAGGGTGTCCAACAGTAACGACAGTAGTAGCAACAGCAGCCATCCAATAGTGGGACTCCGATACCGTGAAAGGTTTCGAATTCGAACGGACCTCTCTTTCTATCCTAAGGCGTTAGAAAGAGAGGTCCATTCGAATTCGAAAACTTTCACGGCATCGGATTCCCACAGCAGCTGTGTAATCAGCAGTGGGACTCCGGTGCACAAATTCGAACGGATCTCTCTTTCTACCATGTGAGTTAGAGAACGAGGTACGATCGAGTCGAATCGACTCTTCTTTAGGCATCTCTTTCTATCAAACGAGATTAAAGAAGGACGTTCGACGAATTTTCGAAATTGTCGTCGAACGTCCTTCTTTAATCTCGTACGATAGAAAGAGATGCCGAAAGAACAGTCGATTCGAATCGATCGTACCTCGTTCTCTAACTCACATGGTAGAAAGAGAGATCGGTTCGAATTTATGCATCGGAGTCCCACTGCAGGTAGTATAGCATAGTATTAGGGTGGCATCCCATGTATCCGGAATGCGTTGCGTTTTTGCGCAAAACCATGAGAGTGAGAGAGACAATAGTGATAGTGCGTCTCTCTCACTCTCATGGATTTACGCCAAAACGCAACGCATTCCGGATCTATTGGCGCGTTCAGATTTCCCACCCGGGTGCACCTCGGGTACTACGTCCTTTTCTTACAAGTCGAAATTTCAATATGTTAGAAAAGGACGCAGTACCCGAGGTGCACCCGGGTGGGAAATCTGAACGCGCCTTATGGGATGCCACTCTTATGGTGCGTTTATACCTCTGTCCGACCGACCAGTGCAGGCAGAAAGTACATAAGAGTAAAAGAGATAGAGAATGAAAAATTGGACAAAAAGAACTCTCTATCTCCTTTATTCTTATGCACTTTCTGCCTGCACCGGTCGGTCCAACAGAGGTATAAACGCACCATTAGGCTGGCGTCCCCATGGATGTAAGAATATATGGATGGACCACAAAGTCCCAACTTTGTCAAGGGGGATGTACCAGCTGAGATGTGAAGGGGGCATGAGCGGCCATATTACCGTGGGAAGTTTCTTGGGCTTTCGATTGGCTGATTTTTTGTTTGGCTTATGATAGGTAGAATTTAAAAGCCCGCACTCAAATCTCAGCCAATCGAAAGACAATAAACTTCCCACAACTATACACAGGTTCCCTCCTTACTTACTTGGTCACAGGCCCCGCAGGCTTGGGCTCCATCCATATATTCTTACATCCATGGGCGTCCCATGATTGCGTTTTGCGATACGTCATAATGAGAGAGACAAAGATAGAAATATACTTTTTTCTCTTTTACTTTCATTATAACGCAACGCAAAACGTATTCATGGGACGCCAGCCTCAATCATATATATTCCAGGCTGGGGTTCCCCTCTCTTTACTCTCCTATCCACGATATTTATCTAAGGATAGTTTTGATTCATGGTGTTAGTGCACGCTGCTCCAGGTTGCTGACTCCATTTTTTGGTTACATTTCTCTGTGTACGCTGTACGAGGCTGCGGAAACTTAGCGGATTTTTATATTATTATCGCTGTTTGATTTGATCCCGGTAAGAAGGTGTGAATTCAATTTGACTAATGTGCGAACAAATAACGAATTTCAAACTTTTTGAACACCTAATCAATTCCGTTTTTGAAATATGCGTTTGAATTTCTACTAGTGGAAAAAGATTTTGCCCCACTTTAATTCTGTTTAATCTGTGCGAAAGTTTATACACATTTTAATTATTTGGCAATGGAAGAAACTGAAATCAATCTAATCCTATTTAATGACGTGATACAGTCTTAAAAGTTGTATGTATTCAGTTAAACTCTCTAGAAAGATTGATAATTTTGAGCAAATCAATGCCATTGAATAACGTCATTCGGTCGTAAAACTTGAAGTTAATTTAATACAATCTTTTGCGTACAAACTGCAAACAGATGATTTGTATTTAATTCCATACAAAAAAATCAGAAATTTAATTCAATTTAATCACTTTCATAGGCTTAAAATTTGCAATTTAAGACTCGGTAGTCTTATATACTTATATAGACGGGGAGCCGGCATTTGTTATTGTTCCGCTTAGTTCGTTGTTCGCGATTGTTCACGATAAATTCGACATCACTCTCATTATGATCGCGTGTGTTTATCTGTTAAAAACTCGTATAACGAAAGTATTCCCAGTGAAATCCTTTTCTAAAAAAGACATGGATTTCAGACAACTTCACATTGCGTTCCACATTTCGCGTTACCTTTCAGCTAACTTCATGCGTTGTGCGCTAACCTTATTGGTCAATTCATATGGCGCGCGAATTTAAATTGTCATTTCAGTTTTTATTGTCGAAACACGCACGCTCAAGCGCGCGGCCTAAGCTCGTATATCAAAAAATTCGTTACAAGTAATCACAGGCCGAATCAAAAGAACAAGCTTCAGGATGGAGAATCTCCGGAAGAGGAGTGCATTATTTTGTTCTTAGCAGGTCAGTATATTTTTTATCATCAGTAATCTTCTTAATTAACTCTCTGAAAATATTGCGAGTAAAAACGGAACTATCCGAATTGTTAATTCACTGAAAGAGTTTGAATTCATTTTTTTATTTTACCAAAGTATCTATCGTTCGTCTGGTTACTCGATGAATACACTTTGAATTATATCGAACAAGTTTGTTTTGTGTCGAGTCACTCCGTGGTCGTGTGACGATACACAGTGGGAAGAAAAACATTAACGTGTTGAGAAAGTTCTAAAGACGTTCCTAGGAAGTTTGTGTCAGTCCAATTGATGTCCTAAAGACGTTCCATGTTCCAAAGACAATCTTTGGAACATGGGGCATCAATTGAACTGACACAAACTTCCTAGGAACGTCTTTAGAACTTTTTCAACACGTTAATGTTTTTTTGCCCACTGGGTAGAACCTCATTTTGTAACTCTCGTTCATTTATTGAATAAATTTATATTTTATTTTTGTTAAATGTTTGCGTCTTTACTTGTCTCCCTCGAGAACGTGTGCCACGACCTATGATATGAGGTACGTAGCCTATGAGAGGACATAAATCTTTTCTCAGTGGGCACGAATGCCGCAAGATGTTTTTAGGACGTCCTAAAAACGTCCTAAGTTAGGCCAAATAACGTTCTACAAACATACAATGTTCCACAGATGTTTCTAGAACGTTTTTGGAACATTGGATCTTTTTAGGAAGGTTTTTGGCCTGAACTTAGGACGTTTTTTTGACGTTCTAAAACGTCTTTTAAACTTTACATCCTAAAAACGTTTTTAGGACGTTCTAGGAATATCCTTAAATTTTGTGCCGGCTGGGATTCTTTTCAGGAGTTATTAATTTAAATAATTCTCTTAAGGAGTTATTCTACTTTATACGCTAAAAAAAGAGCTATTTCTCAACATTTTTTTTTAGTATGTCATGAAAGATATGGATATAAATATTTTTTGGTATGATAAAACATGTCTTAAAATACGTAAAAAAATTGTTTTTTATTTATTTTATTGTATTGTTATTGTTTTAAGCGTTATTTTCTCAAAACAGCGTTTTTAAAACGATACCAAGGATTTTATGAAAACTATTCGACCGATTCTTATGAAATTTGAACCACACATTCTAAACATATTGAACTAGGTCTGTAACCTCTAATATATTATATTAAAATATAACATTTTTACTAATTGTTTAAATAAAAAAACACTGAAAAAAATGAATTTTTTTTTCGATTTTTGTCCGCAATTTTGTTATTTCTTCATAAATATTAATTATTACAGGTTACAGACCTAGTACACTCGAGTCTCTCAAATCTCAACTTCCCAAATCTCAAGTTCTTCCAAAAGTCAAGTCATATTTGTCCCAAATTTCAAATTCGAATTTAACAAATGTTTCTCAAATTTCACTGGATAACTACTGCGCACGCTTTGCGTTCGGCATCTGATTGGTTGCATGTGCAATTGATGTGACGCATGCGCAATTGATGTGACTATAGAGAATCAAAAATTTCTTGACTTTGGGAGACTCGAGTGTATTTGTCATACTGAATCTAATCCATTTTGATTTTTTTTAAGCTAGCCGTTACCGAGATTTCCCTTCTACCCTTTACCCTTTTGATTTTGAGAAGGCTAAGCACGGCCATTATTGTTAATATAAACATGGAATAAAGTTAATAAAAAAACATTTTTTATATGTAGTCTAAGACATATTCTATCATACCTAAAATTATTTATTTCCATATCTTTCATGATGTACTCAAAAAAAATGTTCAAAAATAGTTCTTTTTTTAGCGTATAAAGTAGAATAACCCCTTAATAAATTTTTAAGATAAACATATTCTGCCCTGGCAAAACCTGAATTAATATAATTTTTTCCTCTCTTTCAGTCCCCACTTCTCTATTTCTTTCTTCCTTTTTTTCGCCTATTCTCTATACCCCGCTATATCAATTCGGCTAAATTTGAACAGCAATTCGGGGGTTTTCCATAAAGCATTTGGCCCAAGTTTAGCCACTTTTTGACCCCTCCATCCCCCATATGGACGACCGTAGCGTTCTTGACGACCCCCCCCCCGGCCCCCGCTTAGGGTACGTAGTTGTTTTTTTTAATTTCTTGTAAAATGAATATAAAACATAATATTGTGCAATTGATTAATTTTTTTTTCAGAAAAATTTAGGTCAAGAAGTGACGACCACCTCCCTAATGAAACCGCGTGGTTGATGAAAGACCCCTTGGTGATGCGCCGATATGATGTCGTTCATAATTTTCGGCAGCAGCGTGACAACGTTAATGTCAACGCGAGTTAGTCAATATTTACTACCAATAATACGTAATATTTACCAATAGTGTTAAGTAGAACCGTAAAAATGAAGAATAAAGCCCCAATGTTGAATGATCCCATTTTTCAAGATGGAGGTAACTGATGCTTAAAAAAACTCCTCGAGTATTAAAACACGTTCGTTCCTACGTTCTTATTTAGCCACGATATAAGTCATTAATGATATTTGTTCAATAAATGGTTCGCTTTGTTTGACTAATGTTTGATAACAGATAACATTAAAGCGAGAGGGAGTCACTAATGCTAATGTAGGTTTAACAATTTTAAAAGTAGCATGATGTTGTTCAAATGATTACGGATCGATTTCCATTTTTTATTAGTCATTTGTATCCTGACAACTTAATTTTCGAAAATTAAAATATTTAGAAGAATATTTATTGTACCTCGTTTATGTTAAACGGATCTAACTAATTAAAGCTTACAAATACAATTTTTCAAAATATGACTCACCTCTTTTTAAAAATTAACTATTAGTTTGGCAGTGTATGTTGAATGTTTAAAAAAACTTTAGTATACAATTCAAAACTATGCTGATAATAAACATCTTATTCCGCAATTTGTATAAAGATAATTTTAAGAACTCCACGTTCTTAAGCATAACGAATTCCCTCTCTCAAATGTCACAAATATCCCGGAAATAGCATATCAAGGAAGTTTTTTGGAACTTTATATTATGTCTATAAAGATTAAAATGTTTACACGAGCAGATGCCTACTCAAGCAAATGTGCCACCAATATGCTATGACGCCTAAAGAGTATACAGGCAGGTGAGAATAAGTTGGTGTCCAAAAATTTGTAATTTTTAAAGTCTTATCAGAGAAGGCCTTCAATCGAGCGTACACGATGCAACTCGTCATTTTTGTTTCTGCTTTACGCCGACATTTTTTGCTCACATATGCAGTTCCATGTCGGCACAAAACTTTCAATTCGAATGGATCCGACTTAATCCGGTCTATCCGGATCAATCCAAATTATTTCGAAAAATTTGGACTCATTCGGATTGATTGGACTTATTCGGATTCATTTTTGTTAATTTTGATTTACCGGATTCATTCGGATTAAAGCCCAGACTGATTTTGAGTGGGCCTCGGATTAATTCGGATCGAAAACTTTCTTTGGATTGGATTGAAAGAAACTGTTTGGTTCGGAAACAAATTCCGGAATAATTCGGAAAATTTTGAATGGGTTCAGAATGAATTTTAATCCGAAGCTTTTCACTAGAGTAAAGCTTGTTTAGCAAGCTTTATCGATATAACTTGCGTATGGTTTAGTTACTTTAATTTTAAATGAAGAGGACTAATTTACTTAAGATTCTATCGACATCAGTTCGCCGTGTAATAATTACAAATAAATAGGTGAAAATACGATTAAAAGAGTTATTTGGATGACTTACTATTGGTCCTATAAAAGACAAACTATGCCCACTATTAAAATATATTCAAAAGAAAGTTTACAAGTCTTTGTAAAAGAAACAATTTTTTATTTTAACTTTTCTTCGTATCGCACTATTTGACTCAAAATTTGAAATTTCGATTTTGTTAGAAAATCCAAAGAGTTGTTATGACAATCTTGTAGGGCGTCCAAAAAGCAACGTTTTTCATCTCTTGACTCTATTTCACATCATGCATTGTTTCGCTTGGGGCTTCTATATCTATACAGGATGTCCCACCACCTATGAACAAGCCGGTACTGGGTGATAGAGGCTAAAAAAAGAAACAGAAAAGTCCTGTGGCAAAATTTGATCCGGGCCTTAGTTTGGGCACAGTAAAACTTCAAAGTTGGGCCTAATGAACCAATCAGGAGCGAGATTTAGCAACCATTTGTTTGTGTTTCAAGTGTTTGATAGTGTGCCTGTTGGTGAGACACAATTGATTGCTAAATCTCGCTCCTGATTGGTTCATTATGCCCAACTTTGAAGCTTTACTGTGTCCAAACTAAGGTCCGGATCAAATTTTGCCAGAGGACTTTTCTGTTTCTTTTTTTGTCCTCTGTCACCCAGTACCGACTTGTTCATAGGTGGTGGGACACCCTGTATATGCATATCACGGAGTAATAGTAAGAAGACAAAGCTGTGTGCCACACAAGTGATGCCAAGTTTTTCGTACATAGTAAGGGGGGAGGATATACGCTAATGTAACATGTAACAGCGATCGTCTTGTTTTTAGTGGAATATCTGCGAGAGCTGTATGTTATTCAGTTTTTGGCGCTAAGTTTGAATCATGACACAGTTTAGAATATCAAACAATATCAATATAATATATATCATTATATAATATCAAAGCTAATTGTAATTTTGCATGTTTTTTTTTTAAGAATTTATAAATTTCTACACAACATTAATTAATGTGAGGTTGATATATACTATATTGATATTGTTTGATATTCTAAACTTTGTCATGATTCAAACTTAGCGCCAAAAACTGAATAACATACAGCTCTCGCAGATATTCCGCTAAAAATAAGACGACCGCTGTTACATTTAGCGTACATTCCCCCCCACCCTTACTATGTCCGAAAAACATGGCATCACTTTCGATATTCGCGCGCATTGGCGTTTTGTCTCCTTATTATTACTCCTTGATGCAAATATTAATATCAAATTTTTAATGGTGTTCTTATTGCTAAAATGTACCTTTAGATGTAAAAAAAAATTTCGTGAACAAAAATAAATTTTATCTTTGAAATCAAAACATTGAAAAAAAATCTCGGCTGGACCAAACCCTTAATAGACACCTTGCTGTTTAAAAATATAAAAAAATGTCAAGAATGTCCCCGGAGTATTTAATGATCTTTATCACACTTTTAACTTTTCTCTTAGTCATATTAACCTTAACCTGCCTTCCGCAATGAGTGATATAACCAGCATACTGCCTGGCCCGTTTAGTACTTGAAACACCCTCTCCGTACTGGATCGGAATTTCTCTCCTCTCGCTTCTTTTGTCGTATTATCTCACCCTTTATCTTTCTCCCAGCTCAACCTCCTACGAGTCTCTCAAAGACTCGAGAAGCGAATCGAGGTCCGAGGTTTGTGTGCCCAGCGCTCGAACTTCCGGTTCGATGCCTCGTTAGTTGGTGGAATTAATTCTGCTCGTTGAATTTTATCCGCTACCCTCCCCTCATCATCGCGCTATCTTCTTCTTTCCATCCCAATTCCAGACGTAGGTGACCTTCTCCTGAAATTATATTGAAAGAATTCTATCAATCTCTCAAACTGCTTTGCACAGTGCTCCTCAAGCATCGACGATAGGTTCTACTAAAATAGATACAAAAACTGTTTGAATATGTTTTTACCTAGATGCCCATCTATGGTTGCGAAAATCACCTTCCCGAGTCTCCTTCTCGAGATATCTCAAAATTATGTTTCGTGATATCCATAGCACTGGATGGTGTTTATATGCGTACAGAGTCGGCCCTTAGCCGCCCGGGTCGATAGATGTGGATAGGCGTAGATAGACTAGGGATACAGAAAGATAGAAATATGGAGATTCAAACGGGAAGAGATTATTGTAGAGATAAAAATAGATTGGCGTGGATAGGGAAGGATGCATTTGGATACATTTTTTCTTTCTATTTCAATCCTGAATATTGAAAAAGATTCAAATAGATAGATATTCTATCTTTTTACTTTGAACTAAGTAGGGGGCACTAGAATAGGGATGAAGGAAATTCATTTTCGACACAATTTTCCAAAATTATCCAAAAAACCTATACAGCTTTGCCCAACCAGATATAGTACATATTTGAGAAAAGCTTATCTTCGATTTGCACAAGCCCAGTCCTTGTAGGCGTGTCTTTATTATTTAATTTTTGTTTCAAACAGGACTGTTCAGTGAACTCTCACCATTCTGTGCACTTGGATTCGGTCTCGTGATCAGAATTGAGGTGCATGGCTGCACTCAAATTCGGTTCCGAATTCAGTCCGTAGGCGCTTTTTCCTCATTTTCTTCTTTTTTCCACCACTGGCGATCCCTTTGTACCGTCGTACGAAGAAGAAAGAATGAACGTGCAAAAGTGAAAGAGAGAAAAAATGTCTAATGATGTTAAATCTCTTTCTCGCACCAACTGTTATCCAACATTTTCCCTTCACACTTACTTGCAATTGATATTTCTATCCCTCCCAAGTGTACACTTTGCATCTATCAAACGCTATCTTTTTCTGTCTTTGTGTGTATCAATCATTTTCATTAGGCTCTATCTTTTCCTATCTGTTTCTATCCAACCCAAAAAATATCTATCCATTTCCTCTATCTTTTTCTATCTTTCAGTCTATGTCTTCTAAAAAAATTTGAATATTTTTCTATCTCCCATTTTCAATCTTTTTCTATCCTTAGTTTTAAAATTATTATTTTTACACTGTAAAAAAAGTTGGTGTAAATTTACATCGTGCGACGATGGAAATTATTTGATCAGCGTGACACATGGTAAAAATACATACTTTTGTTTTCAACTTACGTCCGCCATGAAGAAATACATGCAGGACATAAATTCACCAGCGTCGTATGTAAAATTACATATGGGATGTAAATCAGCATACACTTAAATTATAATATGAAAATATAATTATTTATAATAATAATAATAATAATTATTATTATAAATCAAATTAAAATATTAAATTTTATAACTTAAGTGCTGATTTACATCCCGCACGTAATTTTATATACGACGCTGGTGAACTTATGTCCTGCAATGCATTTCTTCATTGAGAGATAGGAAAGGATTGAAAAGACTATACAAGGATAGATATAGATAGAATGATAAATATTGAAATGGATAGACTTGGTAGTATGCTACAAAAAAAGGATAGAAAAATATTGAAATGATTATACAAAGATAGATATGCCAAGATTAGTAGAGATTGGAAAGGATAAGCGTGTAAAAGAGATAAGTAAGCATTCAAATGATTAGACCAGGGATAGATAGACATGGATACGCGGAGCAGAATAAGAAAAGATTAGTGTGGATAGACGGAGGATAGGAAATTATTTGCGAAGATAGACGAAAGATACAGAAAGATAGAAAGATTGAAATTCAAAAGGAAAGAGATTATTGTATGTTAAAGAAGAGATAGAAATAGATTGGCATGGATAGGGATGGATTCATTTTTTCTTTCCATTTCAATCCTGAAGATTGAAAAAGATTTAAATATAAAGACTTTCTATCTTTTTACTTCCAACAAGGAAGTTTTTCCCTTACAATGATTTTCTTTTGCAATGATTTCACTTTACAATGATTTCTCATTACCCTCATTTCCCTTTACCATGATTTTCCTTTACGGTGATTACCCTTTACATAGTATATTATACATATATACGTATATAATCACCACCCAGTGCTATGCATATCGTGAAAAACGTAATTTTGAGATATCTCGATAAAAGCATCAGCTATGATTTCACTGTAAGTGGTTTTAGCAACTATGGATGGGCATCTAAAAACCTATCCAAACAGTTTTTGGGTCCATTTTAGTTGAACCTTTCAATGCTTGAAGAGAACTGCGTCTCTCTCATCCTTCTCGCAAGATTGTCGATAATTATTTTTCTGGCTTCCACGGCACGATAACAATCGAACTCAAACCAAGGTCTTGTTAAAAGCAGCATTTAAATTGAGAAGGGCTTTAAAAGCTCTTATTATATTGACTTGAACAGACAATAACTGGAAAGCGTCCTTGATACATATATATATTTATATAAATTCAAGGCGGAATAAACGAGGTGGAATTAAGACTGCTGTAAAATATAAAGAACCTGTACCCGCAACTTGGAAAAGCTTTACGACTTTCAGCACCCGCTATACTACTTCTTTTGAAGACGATTTACGTAGTCCACACTTGCACTCAACTGTCTATGGGCAAACGAAGTGGTTAACTCTTTTTACAGTGGACGTTTGCAGCCCTATTGGCTCTTATTTATTTATTACCGTCTATTTCTTTCTACATTATTCCCTCTCTCCCTTCTCCTTCAGCCATTCAGGTTTGTCTCTAAAAATTACTACCACCTCGTCTTACGCTTAGCTCGCTCGTTTTTTTCACTAAAGTCGCGTCTTTTTCTTTATCACTTTTTTTTAGTGAGAATTTTATGAGAGAATTAAATTCACCTTTCATAGCTTTATTGAGTAGCTTTATGGTTCATCATACACGCACCAGTTTCTTCTGACCCCGAGATTGAAGGCTTTCACTTTTAACAACTTTCGGAGACTTTAAATTACTAAAGGGAAGAGGATTGAGCTTAGAGATTGAGAGAATAGATCGAAATAGCAAAAATGAGAGAGAAATTGTTAGTCGACTTTCAAAAACAGTGTTATTATGTAGGAGATGTGCTCTGCTCCGATGGAATAAGTATAAAGATAGAAAGTCTATTTATTTGAATCTTTTTCAATCTTCATAGTTGAAATAGAAAGAAACAATGAGTTCAAGTGTATCTATCCCTATCCATGCTAATCTATCTCTATCTCTTCTTTAATTTAAAGTAATCTCTTTCCTTTTGAATCTCAATATTTCTATCTTTCTGTATCTTTCGTCTATTTTCGCCAATAATTTCTTATCCTCCATCTATCCACGCTAATCTTTCTTTATTCTGCTTCGCCTATCCATGCCAATCTTTTTCTATCTCTTTCGCAATTTATTGCCGCGCCTATCTTTTTCAATCCATACTTTCCTGTCCATGTGTATCTCTGGTTGAATCATTTGAATCCTTACTTATCCCTTTTACATGCTTATCCTGTTCAATCTCTACTAGTCTTGCCATATCTATCCTTTTATAATCATTTCAACCTCTCTTTAAGTATACTACTAAGTCTATTCGTTTAATCTTTACCATTCTATTCATCTCCATCCTTGTATAGTCTTTTCAATCCTTTCCTATCTCTCTTTAAGTATATTACCAAGCCTATCCTTTTCAATCACTACATTTCTATCCATGTCTATCCTTATTCTAATCATCTCAAACGTTTTCTATCCTTTTTAAAATCTACAAGGGAAGCTATCCTTTTCAATAAATACCTTTAAATTCTCTATCTCTCTTGAAGTATACTGTAAAGTCTATCCATTTCAATCTTTACCTTTCTACCTAATATATCTATCTTTGTTATATCACTATAATTTTTTTTTCTCTCTCGAAGTATACTTTACGCTTTTGTCGATTAGATTGAAGATATAAGTTATAGATTTATTTAGTGCCCATGAAGAATATAATTTTGGTCAATCATGCAATTGTTTGTAGAATTGTGGACATCGCGGGACATAATATAGTGATCATGGTCACGTGGTCAGTGTCACTTTATAAGAAAATTATCTAAATATATATATATATATGTATATAATTAAATCTATAATATACATTCAGTGAAGTTGGCAAAAAATCAATAAAAATGGGGAATTATAATATGGTTTCTATTAATACACGCAAATCCCGATTCTACCAAACCAATTGTTGCGATTTCCTAAAATCGCAATCTTTGATGAGGGTTGCGTGGGACAGGGATAGAGGCCGCCACGAACTTGGCAGTACTGTAGCCACAGTATAGGCAGTACACCCTAAGCGGATAATTTTACTAGTTCACTTCAATAGGATGCGGATTTGCACGTAGTATTTAATAGTCATATTAATATTAAAAGCCATAGAACTCATCATAATCATAAATAGGGGGTAGCTAGGTGCAAGGCACAGTGGGCCAGGAGACCCTGTTTTGTGGCCAAAATTCGATTTTTGAATTTGAAAAAATGAATTAAAGTACTGAATTCAGGACTAATTGAAGTACTATTGACGATAATTATATGTTGATTGATCAGTTTTTGTTGCGATGAAACAGGTACAACGTAGAAAATCTTATTACAATTCGTAGTATTACTGACGTTAGGGAAATACAATTTTTGATGTTAAGAAATTGATTTCTAACCTCCTACCTCGATTTATTTAATTCACGAAGGTGTTAAATTTGTAAGAAAACAGTTCATTCTGTAATTTTTAATTGCAGTCAAATACAATCACACTATTAGTAAATGAGAAACAAAAGTTTTCATTAAAGCATCTTCTTCCGATTGTTCATAATCCGACATAACGTAACATATTGAGTTCTAAAATATATGAATGTCTACCTTAGGATTTGCACTTCAGGTTAAGTGTGCCCATTTTTGCTCCTTTTCATTTGTGTCGCTGCTTATGGTATATTTACATGGCCGCGCGCGCGCTAGCTCACCGTCATTTGTTGTTCCAATTACATCAACGCGGACCGCGGTCGAGCCAGCTTACTTGTTTCGGTAATCTTCTTTCCGACCTCATTCCTTGCGCATAAATGATATTAATAAAATTATAATTAACACCGTTAATGTATACATTATATGTATATGCAAAATATAAACTTCTTGAATAAATCAACCCGAAACATCCAGTTCCGACATAGAAGATCGAGAAGAAGAAGCAACTGATTTCTCAGAAGCTGAAATGTTTCTAGATGAAATTGAATTAATCGATGAAGAGGAAGATGGAATTCAAGATAATTCGTAAGCGAAACCGACCCCAAAAACCCCCAAAACCCAGTTCTTAGCCAATTTCGTACACGGACAAAAATTTATAGTAGATCTCACTGTACAATAGTATATTATGGACAGACTAAGCTAGCGATTGGATTTACTAAACTTTGTAGTAGATTTTACCCATGCAGTAGTAAGAATAACTACTGAATGGTTGAATCTACTACAAGTATGAGTAAATACAACCGCTAGCTTAGTCTGTCCATAATTTACTATTGTACAGTGAGATCTACTATAAATTTTTCTCAGTGTAGACTTTTCAAAATCTTCGCCGCCATATTGGATCCGCTGTTTTCAATTTTGAATTTTTGATTACATATTCATAATCAGCGACCCCAAAAACCCCCGAGTAACTATTTTTAGTCAAATTCGTAGACTTTTCAAAATCTTCGCCGCCATATTGGATCCGCCATTTTTAATTTTGAATTTTTGATTACATATTCGTAATCAGCGACCCCAAAAACCCCCGAGTAACTATTTTCAGCCAAATTCGTAGACTTTGTGAATTTTGATTTAAAAATCGAATTTTGGCCACAAAACCGGGTCTCCTGTCCCACTGTGTTATGATGTAAAACGATATGGTCGTTATGAAATATTTACAAGCTTTTCACATTTTTAAAAACTGAATTTTCATCTATATTAGAATTCGAAATACGAAATTGAAATCCCAAAACCACTTCGTAATCGTTTGGCATAAATGTTCTTTAAACAAAATAATAATTAAAATACAGAAAAGTAAATATTGGTTCAAAGAACGAAATTGACTCCGGTTTGTAGAAAAATATAGTCTGTTGATTGACCGAGTAATTTAGCGTCGTTTCTGCTTTTCCATGAATCTACGCGCGACTTTAGTTTAATAAAAAGAAAGCCAAAGAGAGAGAACGAGGAAAAACATTTAGCTTTGACTGCATGCAGCCATATTTCGCAAGAAATAAAACTCGCTTTTCACGTTGCGTTACTCACCACGTTTATGACCCTAACTCGCCTAAATCAAACATAACCTCACGACCCCCTTTTCGCAGGTAGTAAGCACCTCCTAAAATTGGCATCTCGAATACTTTTCCGGTTCTTTCTAAGTAGAGCCAGCAGTGCATAAAATTCCGATATGCGAGGCCGATTTTTACGAGACCGGTTTCGTCTGCCTGTAATCTCTTTCCGTGTCGAGTAACTTTCTCGACCTTCCCCCCCTTTGCAAAATCGCAAATCCCCGGAAAATGCTCTTTCCTCGCACATCCCATTAACTTTTTTTCGTGCTCGGACCGCCGCACCGAGGTTGCCCAGATTTCAGATTTCAACCCAGGAGCGTCTGATCTCGTTGCTGATTTTAAAAGCCGTTTTAAAACTCTGTTTTTATCGGATAAGCCGTGTACTTTGGAGGAAAACTGTAATCTCTTGCATAATTATAACCAAGGATTAAATTCATCAGCTTTCGTCCATTTACAACCCCTTTTAAATTTTACAATTTTTTAGAGTGGACTGAACCTGATAATAACTTTCTTAAAAGAATTATAAAATTCATGAAAAAATATACATTGCACCATCTAAGTAGTTTTCAGAATAACCCTGCTGGAAGTATCCATTTTGCATCCCCAAAACACTATCCCTTTCTATCCACCATTGTATCTCCGTTTCCGGTGATATCTACAACTTCCTATCTCTCAGTCTATCCCTGTGTCTGGTAATGTCTATCTCTTTTTATCTCTTATTTTTTTTTTCAGAAAAAAATTGTATTCCTTTCTATTCCTTTTTAGCTTTTGCCTATCTCAACCTATCTCTTTCTATGTCCATCTCAATACACATCAACGCTTATCTCTTTCAATCTCCATTTCTCAGTCTTTTTCTATCTTTTGTCTATCCTATCTATTTCAATGTCAGCTACTTCTATGTACCATACATTTATGTATATGTATACTATAAGGTCACGCCTCAAATATTCTCTCAATTAATTACAAATAACTAATTTTTTAAAACCATATAATTGAGCCGACATGATATAAGATAAACAAGGATAAATTTGAATAAGAAAGAGTTAAATTCAAACAAAGAACATGACATTCAAGAAGATCAGTTTAGAAATAGGCTGGGACAGAAATCAAAGGATTGAAGCACATAGCAGTAAATTTCGACTGGCGAGGAAACAGAAAGAGATAGATGATGATAGGGGAGAGATTGAAAGGGACAAGAAAATAAAAAGGTATAAACAATAATAAAAAGAAAGAAATAAAGAATAAAGAAATAAGAAATAAAGAAATGGGGATTGAAAGAGATAAGAGTTAATTGAGATTAATAAGGAGAGAGAAAGGGATAGACGAGAGTAGGCGAGAAATAGGAAGCAATACAGATGTTGCGATTGAAAGAGATAGGTGTTGATGTGGATTGAGATGAAAATAGAAAGGAATAGAGACTGAATATTAAAAAGAGATAAAAGCGAATTAAGGTATATAGAGATAGAAAGAGATAAACGTGGATGGACAAAAGATAGAAAGAGATAAACGGAGATAGACAAGAGATAGATAGAAATAGCCAACGTATAAAAAGGGATAGAAAAGAGGAGATTCAAAGATATAAGCGTAAATGTAGATTGAAATGGAGATAGAAAGGGATAGAGAACTGAATATTAAAGAGATAACGAATTATCATTGACGGGTAGACCAGTATAGAATAACAGGTAGAAAATTGTGGATTAGACTGACATGGATAAATATCGTATCCCTGCTTGATAACAAGGGTAGTCGAAGTAGATCGCGGATAGTAAAGGATGGAATGATAAGGTGTCAATTTGTTTACTTCCAACAAGGCAGTACAGGGGCAATTAGAGATATATGACACTTATTGACTTTTCACATGCACTCAAAATTGTATGGAACTTAAAGATGTAACGGTTGCTTTTACTGGGGTTAGGCCTCTTATTCAACCCAGCGAACGCTTCAGTCGAGCCAGGGTCATTTTTAGAGTTGAATAAATAAAACAATCTTCAATTTACAAGAAAAATAGGCATGTGTGTGTGTGTGTGTGTGTAACGGTTGAATATATTGCGGTTCTAAATATCAGTTACGCGGAATTTACGATTTACGGAAATGTTTGACGATACGGTAAATGGAAATGATTAGCGGTTCGGTCGATGTCGGAAGGAAACTTTAGGGGAACTCAGGAGAGAACCAAGGATAGGCCAGGTTTGGGCCGACGTACACTCTACACGTGATAGGTGACTATGGTTGCGCCCTCTAGTTAGTTTCCCCCAGGTCTGCCTAGGATAGGTCGGTTACGAACCGACGTATCCTTTTGCCAGGTGTACGGATATAATTGCGACTACCAGTCGCACATCTAGTGGACTCAACTTATTGAAGATGTCCAGGTCCACTGTCGATCCCGGCCGCTCTATTATGGTTTCTCCGGCTAGTAGAAAGACAAATCAGTTTACTGAGGGTAGGCTGAGCTTCATCCCGTCTGGTACGGAGCACAGGCGAGCTGTAGGTTCACGAAAGTGGGGGTAGCGGGCTCTCGCATAGATCTATGACGCATGAGTGCAGCAAGCATATATAATGAGCAGGTACAGTACTGTTCGTTACAAAGAGAATCTGTTTACAGCGTGTCTTAGGGGAGTGTGCAAGCTTCTGAAATGTATGATGGATAGTTTTAGAAAAAGCATAATTATGTTTTTGTCATAAAATAATATTAAAAAAAGATTTCCGAGTAGCCACGCTTTCCTCTATCTTTTTATTACTATTTATTATTCCTAAACTAAATTTTCCTTAGAATGTATTCTGAAACAATTTCTAGTCAAGGGTTAAGCGTTTTCAAGTTTTCTTGAAACTTGGAGAGGAAAACTGATAAATTTATGGCGCGTGGTGATTCGTATAAAGGATTGAAAAAGTTGGAACGGGGCGGAGGAAAGGATTAGCTGCTACTTGTCGACGAGGCGCGGTAGATTTAATATCAATTTCTTTTTATTCTCTTTTTCTGGGAACCGAGCGTCATCTCGGCACTAAAGGGAATGTCCACAGTATACAACAGCTGACGCCATCAACTCAAGTACAGCAGCCTTGCGTTCTGAACAGCACTTGAATACAGGAGTCTCGCACTTCAATCCATCTGTCTGCTCTTGTTAAGAATTGTGTGTACTTACCGAATCTTCTCACTTGAAAGTCACGAAAATACATATACTATTTATGAAGCGAGTAATAAGATTTTCAGATTTCAAATGTAAGATAAAAGTATTCTGCATGGTGTCATTTTAATTAGGGTTCAAATTTAAATTCAGGATTTTTCGCAAATTGCCGAAAATAAAGGCTCAATACAGAAATTTTGAATTTACCGGTTTTGGATATGCCAGTTTAATTTTGAAATTCGCAAAAAAAACCATTGACATTCGTGAGATATAATCAATCGGAATAGATAGATTGAATTTTAAAGTTAAAACTTGAGTCCTACAACCCTGGTAAGAAGAGAAGAATATGAAAAAATAAATAATCTGTATTCCAATGAATATGAGATTTTTTCTCTATCTAAATATCGACCAACGGGAATAGAAAAAGGGCAAAAGCAACTCTTTTCAATCTTCTTCCTGTGTAAACGACAATGTTAAGTGTAAGTGTATGTGCGTGCGCGGTTACAAGAAAACTTTAGTGCATCTGTGAAGCGTGTGACTTTACTAATATGGGAATAATTAATGACAGATTATGCGGATAATTAATGCGAACATGAGAGAGAGCAAGTGTAACGGAATATAGTCGGAACGTTTCGATCGATGTCGAATCGGTCGGTGCGCAACGTTTCGGTCGGTATTGGTTCGGTTGGTGCGGTTTCGGTCGGAGTGGAACGGATCGGTCGGGTCGGACAAGTACAGTTAAGGGCATGTGTTACTTACCATATGAGTAAGTTTTTAAACCCGGTTTTTTTTCTACAATTTTTACATTTTCAAAAAAATTATAGTCAACATCCGTCAAGAACGTGAACACGAACGGATGTTGACTCAAATTATTTTGAAAATGTAAAAATTGTAGAAAAAAAAACGGGTTTAAAAACTTGCTCATATGGTAAGTAACACATGCCCTTAAGGTGTAATCCCATGTCGGCAGACAACGTCGGCGTAAAGCAGAAACTCATGAGAGTGACAGAGATAGGCAGATCAGTGTGTCTCTTTTACTCTCATGAGTTTCTGCTTTACGCCGACGTTTTCTGCCGACGTGGGACTGCACCTTTATTCCTCAGGGTGGGCTGAATATTAGTCAACACACCCTTTACTTCGATACATGGTTATGGTTGCTTCCTCTAGTCATGTATTGAGTGGGACTCGAGGAAGATAGAAGCAGATGTATCCCCAGATTGGACCAAATTAGGTCGGTTTTATTAGCTGGGCTAAACCTTGACTGGATAGGTAGCTATGGTAGCGCCCTCTAGTCACGTATTCAGCGCACTTAACCTCTGGAGGAGGTTCCCGTAGATGATGTCTAGGTTAGTCGGTTTTCCCCCAGCCGGCGTATCCTTTTGCTAGTTGTACGGCTATAATTTCGCCTGCTAGTCACACACCCTTTAAGGATGCCACATAGGAATTCATATGGGAAATCACATGGGTTCCTTTATTAATTTGTATGGGAAAATTTGGACACGAAATGAGATAGGAACCTATGTGGGAACCTATGTAGGAATTCATACGGGATTTTATGAATTTTCTTTTTAATTTACTTACTTCAAAATTATACTTAATTCAAATTCAAAAGAAAATACATAGGATTTTATATGGGTTTTCACATAGGTTTTGATGTAGGTTCCCACATAGGTTCCTATCTCATTTCGTGTCCCAATTTTCCCATAAGGATTAACAAAGGAACCCATGTGGATTCCCATATGGGTTCCCCTGTGAGATCCTTGAAGGTCCCCATGTGGGAATTTCCAATAGGGAGTGGACTCTACCTGTGGAAGGATTAATGAATTTTATATCACTAAAAAAGTATTATTTTCCGACATGGACTTAGGACTTTTTGCACTTACTATGCGCGCTTGTACTTCCTTAAGGACTATTATAAGATTTCATGATATATGAAGTATGACCATGTGAAGAGTTTATTAAAAAAATTGCAATGTCAACACGCATGTTGATATTCTCTGATCAGGATTTCCTGCGGTGTTATTTGGATTAATAAGTCCATAGGGAGGACAGATACTGTTGATTTTCATTTTTATCAATCATGAATTTTCCGATAATCGTTTCGCTCTCCAATCTCTGGCCGGTGGTACACTGCCATGCACCTCCCTTTCCCTTTCCGCTTCTTCCACTCTATAATTTCAACCCTCCTATTCGACACCCAACGACTCTTTCCATTATCGGGCAATATTATTTTATCGCTCCCGCACATACTTAGCGCGCCAATTTTTTTTCTCCAAAGGCAATTGTTATCAATTTTCCACCTTCTCCTCCTTTCTCTCTCCAACCTCATCTCTTTCGCACATCGCTCTTTTTTGACCGTAGCTATCGCGCTATTCTATAGAGGCGCTAAACGCTTTATCGCGCCGCCGCTACGATTATCGACTTATCGGGCGACGTTTCGAATTATCTTTGAGGCCTGATATTGCCGAGTTACGAGAATTTTGCTCTGATACAATATTGTGTCAACCCAGATAAAAATTGGAAATTTTATAATAAACTTCAAGAGAAAATTGTTTTCAAAGTTGAAATAATTGGTGTGAAAATGGCCTTAACTTTAAAGCATTCGCAATAGTCACAAGCTTAGCTAGTTATTATGACTATTGAGAATGCTTGAAGGTTAAGGCTGTTTTCATAACAATTACTACTCATACCATTAATAGTCACGCCCACTAATTACACTTATAAATCGTTCCCAATACTCGTATTCACTAGTCACATCTACTAATCGCACTTAATAGTTACGTCGACTAGTTAAACCTACGTGTGAAACCCAATAGTCATTCACGTTTACCAGTCAGCCTACTAAGCACGCCTACTAGTCACATCCTGTGGTCACACCTACTAGTCGCACCTAATAATTTAGTGGTCAGAATGACACAATCATTCACTAAAACGGCTCAATGACTCAATGCATAGCAATCACAGCTGCTACTCACATCAATTATCCACATCACCTGGTAATACTTATTAATCTCATCTACAGTCATACCTAGTACCTACTAGTCATACAATTAGTCACGATTATTAACCACGCTTACACGTGATTAATGATCAATCAATGCGATTTTGTACAATATAGATGGACAATTTTCCACGTCACCTGTATTAACCAAAAGGGAAAAACGTTAGGATGTTCGGTAAATTTCTTGTACGACTTTTTAGAAAATAAAATAGAGATTAATGAACCCAAATTTAAAAGAGCAAGCAGGATTCCGACCGGCAAGTATCGATTGTCAAAAATCAGTATCAATACCTACACGACTTACAAGGTGTCCCACGTGATGTTGCTGAAACTAATCGGCAAGAAAAAATCTTAATAATTTAATTGTGATTTTTTGCTTTTAGATAATTTTTGAAACCTCCAGGCTGCACGCGAATCAGCAACTCCAGCGACGACCCTCCGCGTATAGCACCTTCTAACCGAAAATTTGCATTATAAATGTTTGAAAAAAATGGCGAGAAAAATACAAAGTATATCTATTTGAATCTTTTTCAATCTTCAGAATTAAAATAGAAAGAAACAATGAGTTCAAGTGTATCCATCCCTATCTCTGCTAATTGTATTTCTATCTTTTCTTTAATTTAAAATAATCTCTTTCCTTTTGAATCTCAATATTTCTATCTTTCTGTATCTTTCGTCTATCTTCGCCAATAACTTCCTATCCTCCATCTATCCACTCCAATCTTTCTTTATTCTCCGTCTATCGACACCAATCTTTTTCTATCCATTTCATAATTTATTGCAGCGCCTATCTTTTTCAATCTCCTTTTTCCTATCCATGTCTATCCCTCTTTAAGCTTACGAGCTTAGGCCGCGCGCTTGAGCGCGCGTGTTTCGTCTATAGAAACTGAAATGACAATTTAAATTCGCGTGCCATATGAATTGACCAATAAGGTTAGCGCACTAAGCATGAAGTTAGCTGAAAGGTAACGCGAAATGTGGAACGCAATGTGAAGTCGTCTGAAATCCATGTCTTTTTTAGAAAAGGATTACTAAATATATCCATGTCAATCCTTACCATTCTATCTATCTCTATCCTTGTATAGTTTTCAATCCTTTCCTATCTCTCATGAAGTGCATTACCAAGTGTATACTTAATCTAATCATCTTTATCCTTTTCTATCCTTTTTACAATCTACTAGGAAGCCTATCGTTTTCAAACCATGCCTCCATAGCCACATCTATCTACATATAATAATTTCAATCCTTCTCTAACTCTCTTGCAGTATATTATCAAGTCTATCCATTTCAATCTTTATCTTTCTATCTATACCGATCTTGTTTCGATCACTTTAATACTTTTTTATCTATCTCGAAGTATACTACCAAAACCACATCCTTTCCAATCCTTATTTTTCTATCCATATCTATCCTTGTACAATAATTTAAATCTTCTTATACCATATATATTTTTCTATATCTATCTGCCTAATCATTTCAACGCTATTGTGACTCTTTTCGCAATTTGATTTCTTTTGAATTCTAAAATCTTGAAACTTATATACATTTTAATTATGATTATCAAAGTGGAAGAAAATAAAATAAAAAGACTTACTAAGCAAGGAATATGATAGGTTAGAGACAAAAGGGATCTGATAGAGATAGGTTAGTGATTATATTGACAAGGAGATTTAAAAGAATAGAGACCGATTGTGTTTAAAATATTATTATACATTTTAAAAATATGAAAATTAATAATTTAAAACTAAGGATAGAAAAAGATTGAAAATGAGAAATAAAAAGATATTTACATTTTTTTAGAAGACATAGACTGAAAGATAGAAAAAGATAGAGAAAATGGATAGAAATTTTTTGGGATTGATAGAAAGAGATAGGAAAAGATAGAGCCTAGTGAAAACGATGGATGCACAAAAAGATAGAAAAAATGATAGCGTTTGATGGATGCAAAGTGTACACTAGGGATGGATAGAAAATCTCTATCCTTTTCTATCAAAAAATATCTATCCATTTCTATTTTTTACTTGCAAGAGAGTATATTTAAAAATCAACTGATTTAATATGAAGTGAATACAAAAATTCGAATTTCCAGTAAAATTATCATAACCAAAGGTTTGACTATCATTCATCGTACTATCTGAAATGTCTGGGCGAATTTTTCATGAAAATAAAACCAATAGTGACAAATCTGCAGATCGTTCAAATTAAATCACATCCAGGTATTGTTTTAATTTCGATTCAAATATTTTTCAAGTGATTTCGCCCGCGGTCGTTTATTGGTGACAGCGGACTGAAATTTATCGGCCTGCAGTCTGTACTACATGGTGATATTTTGCGTTCTTTTATTTTCACCACTTCACCCCTTCTCCACTCTTCTTCCTCACACTTCCGCTCTTTATTTTCTATACGCATACTATCGTTTTTTTAACGAGCCACCCTCTCGCCCTTTATCTGCGACGAGTGCTCCATGACACACCATTTATGTACAGCTATGCCTGGCCTGTACTAGTCGATACACCGAAATTGTCGACATCGATCGAACCTTTCACACTGTCCCTAGAGTCCTTTAAAATTTAGTTAAACCTACATCATGCATTATAATACACACATTACATTAATCTATTGTTAAGGATATATATTTTCCTATTTAGTTTTGCAGCTATTTTGAAAAAAGACTCCGCATAAAATTAAAACAAAATGTTTTTCGGTGGAATTGACTAATTGAATAGTGGAATCCAAATTCCGCGAGGATTTCAGGCAAAATAGCGCTCTGTAGCGATTCTTATACAAAAAAAGGTGGAGTTTGATCCCTTTTCGGGGGTCCATCCAAACGTAATGCAGACGTCATACAATTTTATATTCTATAAGCAAATTATAAGCCTAAATTTTAGCTTCGTCTATCTTGTCAAAATCAATTGACTTTTAAAAATATTATTCTAATCTTACCACTAACACATGTAACACTGAAAAATTCGCATCTATGGGTGTACAAAACCCCGTGGATAGAGTTCGTTGTCCAACGCTTTTAGTCCACTGAGCTAACGACGAATTAAGAGTTCTCCTATTATAGAAAAGTCATGGCATGAAATCTCGAATTGAACAAAGGCGAATATCGAAAAGTCTCGAATTTGTCTTGAAAAGTATCGAAATAAGAAAAAAAGCATATAATTTTATCCTTTTCAATCTCTTTGTTAAATCTATAATTTATATGTTCAATCATCTCATTTATTTCTCCTCTATCAATTTCTATCCCTTTCAATCTCTTGGTCAGTATAATAACTATTCTATCTATGAGACCTCTTTTGTCTCTAACTTATCATATTCCTTGTTTAGTAAGGTTTTTTATTTTTTTATTTTCTTGCACTAATTTGCTAATCAAAATTAAAACCCTTCGACAACAACGTGGGGTCTTTACAGACCCCATCCCGTTTTTTGCGTAGCTGTTTTCGAGAAATACATGGGTTCAATCCAAAATACCTAGAATCAATGAAGCAACTATCCAGTAAAGTTTTCCAATAGCTTAGCAGTTGTTTAAAAAGTTATTGAATTTGTTATAAACAAATAAGTGAGTGGAAATGGATTCAAGGGGATCGACAGTGATTCCTCAATTGAGTCACACTGAATATGAATCATTTATACGTAGAAATTGTTTTTTAACTAAATCCATGAAAAAAATAATAATTTGTTATTTTATAAACAATTCGCAATATCAGGTATTTATGATGAAATAAATAAAGTTTTTTCTACTGAATTTGACAAAAATTATAGATAAATGTCACTCACTTATCAGATTTAGTCATTCAATAACAATTGATGTTTTTTAAGCAAATTTAATTAACAAATGCACTGTTTGGCTATTTTCAGAGGTAGAAACTTAATTCTTTCAAAGTGATCAAGTGTAAATGACTAATTTTTAAACCATTCGGGAGTTTACACAACAATAAACAAGTTTAATTGTTAACAACAATTATATAAACAAATTTGTATCGTCTTAGGCAATTTTGGAGATAAAATTGTGTTTCTATGATGTTATTAGCAGCTTATTATTTACCAATCACTCTTTGCTATCCATCGACATCAATTAATAATTTTTTAATCATAATTAAATAACAAATGCACTTTTTGGCTATTTTCAAAGGTAAAAATTTGGTTTTTGCAACGCAATGAAATGTAAATGACTAATTTTCTAACCTCTAGGAAGCAACAATTTTAACAATTTTGTCAATCAACTATTTTAAATGTTAAAAACAATTAAAATTGGCATCTTAGGCATTTTTTTTAGCAAAAAATGCCTAAGGTGATAAAAATTCGTTGATACAATTGTTGTTAACAATTTAAATTCTTGATTGTCATACAGACTCCCTAAAAGTTTAAAAATTAGGTAAATAGTAAGGTGCTAATAACATCATAGAAACGCAATTTTATCTCCAAAATCGCCTAAGACGATAAAAATATGTTTATATTATTGTCACATCCCCGCGACGTAATATTAATTATCTCTATGTATTCATAATCTCTAATTGTAATCTATATATTAGAAACCAGCATTTAGACTATCACCTGTTTATTACCAACTGATATATTATCTTTCTCTCATAAATGTTTAATCTAAACAGTTAAGAAGAACTCTATCAAGCTACCCTTTTCTTTAAGACAAATCAATGTATCCGGCATCTATTAAAACTTGACTTCTGACCTCAACACAAAACCTACGTGTAAAAGTGACATTCTTCGAAAACACTTGCGTAATATGAAATCTATTTTAAGATAAACTAAAATATCGTTCAGTTTTATCATGCGAAGACCTGTCACTTTTCGCCATAAAGATGTCAATGTCATTCCCCCTAAAAACAAAACATTCGTTTATCTGAACTCTTAAGAAAGCCAATGCACTTGCACGTGCACGGTCGTAAATTAGAATGACACTTGACCTTATTTAGAAATTCCCTAAAAGGGGAACCAATCAACGCAAAGGGGTGTTACTCTCACGCGAGAAGAATCTAGGAATCACGTGTTTTGACAAATTATGCACGTGCCCTTAATGCATCGCGGCCATAATTAATGCGTACAAAAGTCCTATAAGAATAGAAGGATTTGACCAGGAAACAGCAGTTTGTTCCGGAATCTTCACCTAGTGTCATCTTGAAGTTAGAAGTCTCTTCAATCTTAAATTCTGTGCGGAAGTAATCCTCTGAACCCAGTATAAGTTGCCCTAAAGAACTTAGCCGAATTCTGAAATGAACGACCCCAGTGGTACCAGACTTGGAGTCGGGAATCACTTAAGATAACCAGAGTTGTCAACGGTTCAATGCCATCAATTCTAAACCTAATTGGGTAAGCAAGATTATTTCTTTTACGCCTTATCGATCTTATCTGTTAGAGGACCAGAGACTCATGTTTCTGTTTTCTTTTCCAGATGCGGATCGAGATGATTTTTCTAAAAGGGTGCTGTCATATTGAAAACCAATAAATAAATAGTTTGTAATTTATAAATTCTGAGAGTGTTCTTCAAATCTGCGGTTATCCTCATCCCGGTATAGAGAATCCTTTTCCCTATCCAAAACGAGGAAGAACCACCTTTGTCTATCTTTTCTATATTTCAAAAGTTAGGGATGTGTTGCAAACTTAGAACGTAACATTATTGTTGTTAACAATTAAACTTGTTTATTGTTATGTAAAATCCCTAAAGGTTTATCTAGCTGTGAAGTTGTATTCACTTTTGTGCTCATTTAATAAGCACTTTGCTTCCTGTAAGCAAATATGATTTGCTTCCTCATAGAGGAAGCATTAAGCTTCGATATTACTTGTTTCCATTCATATTTCCAGTTATATTTGAAAAATTCATTTTTTAAAAATTAATGAAGCATTACTTTTTTATTTTTTAATGAAATAAATTAATCATATAGGTCAA
>UCOK01018177.1:0-10407 GCA_900474325.1 Synergus umbraculus | reverse complement strand
GTCCTGTTCCCTGAACTGGATGGGAGGAGCGTGTCGGCAGGTTGACAGAGGCAAGAGCGCGTCAGGCGGTCACTCGAGGCCGGTAAAAAGCTGGAGGCACTGGTCCTTTGTTGGGGCTCGAGGGTCGAGTCCCTAAGCTGGAGGTCCTGAAGCGGCAAGTTCGGCTGGAGTGAGTCAGAGTCCGTCTGACCGAGAGAGCCAAGTCGTAAGGCTCGTGGAAGGCTCCGGAACTGAAGTATCACTTTCAAAAGTCCCGAACTGAACTGGTCGATGTCCGAACTGAACTCGTCGAGGTGCCGAATTGCACTCGTCGAGGTGCCGAATTGAACTAGTCGAGGTGCCGAATTGAACTCCCGGCCAGGGTCGAAGGGCCTTCTTTTATATCTGTACCTGGGACGCGTCCCAAGCTTCCCCTCCTTTCTGCTTCTGATGCTCAACGGACGCTTCCGTCTATGCTCCTCTTTTCCAGTTCTTACATTACTGCTTATTACTAAATATTTATAAATTCAATTTATCCTTAAATCTAACCTATTACTATATCTGTAGAAGAAACGAGATTCTTAACATATTTTTCCTAATCGTTACGAAATTAAAACAAAAGATGAATGATTAATTTCCTATTTAATTTTTTTAACACTTGTTTGGTTAATTATTATTTATTCTAATTATGTAACTAATTGATTACCACTGGAGGTTCCATTTATTATTAACAATGATAATTCGCCAAACTTTCACCCAAGCCAAGCACAGTATGGAAGCGTGCGTCAGGGCGAAAACAAACTTGGGGATTTCCCCCAATTAAGTGACGTAGGCAGTGTCCCCAAGCCTGTGAATTGCTTATTGTTGTAAAATGAGAGATTTTCCCTAATTCAGTGATGTAGGCAGCGTCCCCAAGCCTGTGAATTGTAAAATAAGTGGGACCAAGCTAAGGTATTATCCCTGGGTTTAATGCGGCCCAGTTTGAACTATAAGTCTGGCGCGTAGGTAGAGGCCTTAATGGGCGGAGCACCTTAAGTACCCTAGAAAATTACAGCTGACCCATTTCCAAGTGGTTTGAATCAGTTTTCCGATCTATGTATAATTCTAAGTTTATGAGTCGGCAATGTCGTATTAAATATATGCTTTGGCGTATATCAACTTTCCAAGTGGTTTGAATCAGTTTTCCGATCTATGTATAATTCTAAGTTTATGAGTCGGCAATGTCGTATTAAATATATGCTTTGGCGTATATCAAATGATTGGAATGGGAAACATTTGAAGACATTGTAAATGGTCAGGGTCGAACAGTTTATGATAGTAAAAAAAAAGGGGCCTTAATGAAGGGCGTTCGTCCTAAGCTAGTATTGCTATAAAATATAAATGCTCGTCCTAAGCTGATACTGCTATAAAGTATAAGTAGGCTTATCCTAAGCTGTCACCGTTGTAAAGTTGAAGATGGTCAGGCGCGTATTAGCCTTACACTGTGACCGTAATAAAATGCAAGATGTGACAGCTACAGCAAAAAACTACGAATTTTATTTAAAGAAATTGTTACGACGTAACAGCTATCTATAGATGTTCATGGAATGTTTTTAATTTTTATATTTAATAAACTAGTGTTCTTTTATATTAAACCCAGTTATGAAATTTATTTTATAACAAGCAGGATATACAATTCAACTCTTGAGTTCATCACTCTCTAAATCTGAATTAGTGAAATTTTTACTAATTGAAATAGTAATTTAACATTTGACTAGTGAAATAGTGATATTTAAGCTTTTCACTAAAACACTAGTTAGAAATTAGTAATCTTTTTTTACTATATACAATTAGTGAAAATTTTGACTAATTCGTCAGTGAATAAAGTGCTAATGAATTAGTAATATTTCCAAGGTGCAATATGGATTTGAATTCGTCCAACGTAAAGTATTTTGCAATTGTATAATTGCTATAAATGTATATTCATATTACATCGAATAAAAAATGCAGCTTTAATAATACTTGCAACGTTTGGTATTTCAATTAATAAAGCAGAATTACTAGCATTACAAATGTTCGCGCGGAACAAGACCGCGAGCGCATTCGTACTATTCGTATAGTAGTTCGGGCGATTTCAGCTTTTAATGGAATTATGCGGAAAAAATGGTGGATAGAATCAACAAAAAATCTCGAGTGGTTTCAGTGTGTTTCTGAAAAGAGAGTTGTATCGTGCCATATAGTGAAATATAAATAATTAAAATTGTATTAGCGTAAAAAGGTGAGTGTAACATTTATAATATGTATTTGCAGCATAAGAATATAATCTTATTCCGTTACATTTGTTATGGTTCGTTCACTGGTGCTCATCCAAGTCCCAGATAGGGGAGTTTAATATCTCGTTCAGCGAACGACTTGAGGATGCCTCTGTCGGGTTCCTCTGGATTTCTCGCCTCCTGGCAAAGTATCCCTCCAGACTTTTCCCGGGAGTTGGTGGTAGAGTTCTCAACCTGTCCTCGGTGGGAGACAAGTTCTCTTTATCCCTGGCCTCCGAACTAATCGTAAGGGGGATGCTTCCGGGTCCTTCTTTCTTGGCTCGACTACTTTTCAAATCCTTGATGTGACCTGGCGTGAGTGGCAGGCTAGCTCGTCGTTTTAGTCGAAAGGGGGCTTCCTTGGGGATATATTCCTCAAGTCCCAATCTTTTAAGGAGCCAGGCGGGTTGAGCGGCGAGTCCTTCCTGCAATATCCTCTGCGTTTCCTCTCGAGCGTACCTCCTGGCCTGCTTACTGGGGCGTTGCTTCTTGGGCATCTTCTGCGGCGAACATTTTGCGAAGGTTAACTATTACGGGAGAATATTCCCGAAGACTCAAGTGGGAGAGTTTTCCCATTGAGATAAAGGACTATGGGAGGTAGGGTTGAAGCGTAAGAGGGAAACACTACGAGAGAGTATTCTCGTAGAGTTGGTTAGTAAAAAGGAGAGAGAGAGAATGGCTACGGGAGAGAGTTCCCGTAGAATATCGGAAAGGCCTACGGGAGGGAATTCCCGTAGAATATTCGAAAGGCCTACGGGAGGGAATTCCCGTAGAATATTGGAAAGGGCTACGGGAGGGAATTCCCGTAGAATATTGGAAAATTACTACGGGAGAGAGTTCCCGTAGAATATTGGAAAGGCCTACGGGAGGGAATTCCCGTAGAATATTGGAAAGGCCTACGGGAGGGAATTCTCGTAGAATATTGGAAAGGGCTACGGGAGGGAATTCCCGTAGAATATTTGGAAAATACCACGGGAGAGAGTTCCCGTAGAATATTGGAAAAGGTTAAAAGGTAGGTGTAGGAAACGAGAGAGTATTCTCGAAAAAGGACTCACCGGAGAATGAATATCCAAAAACTTCTTCGTAAGCTTAGTTTCTTTTATTGTTCTTGACAAATTCACTGCGAAGTGGGCACTTTCGCGGAGAGAGTTTCTAGTTTAAGGCTTAAATGTCTCGCGACTTGCGACTAACTTGCGACTTGCGACTCGCGACTGAGACTGGCGATTCACGACTGTCTCGAACCCGGAAAACGTGTCCTTTTATGGGAATTCCACCCCCATGAAGGTTTCATGGAAGGGGTATTCCTTTCTCCCTATTTTCCATCATATTTTCTAGAAGATTCTAGAGTTTTTTATGATGGGAAAGTTTTGGGTTTGTTGGTCCTGCAAGTGGACTAAGGTTTTAATTTTATGGGATAGTTGTGGTCCCCATGTGTTTGGGTGAGAAGACCCTTTTTTTATCATTTTGTCGTTTGCAGTTTTAATTTTATGGGATAGTTGTGGTCCTCACGTGTTTGGGTGAGAAGACCCTTTTTTTTTATATCATTTTGTCGTTTGCAGTTTTAATTTTATGGGATAGTTGTGGTCCTCACGTGTTTGGGTGAGAAGACCCTTTTTTTTATATCATTTTGTCGCTTGCAGGTAAAGACTCGTCTTCTGGATTCTTGGCTTGGGAAAATTCCAATGAAGTGTCGTATATATTAAATGAAAGTATTTTCTAGAAATAGAAAATCTTTCAATTTTGGTTTATTTCGCGAATGGCGCGTATAACACATTCTATTTCTGTACCTTAGACATCAAGGTTCATAACCTAAAAAGTATAACGTCCTTTTCTAACATGTTTATGATGATTTCATTTTATGAAAGAAACTTTGCTAATTTAATGTACATTTCGCAGTAATCGTGACGTTAAGAGTATGCGTTTCCTTAAAATATTTTAAAAATTGTGTTGCGTAAGAGTAATCGTGCCAGTTTGGTAGTTATGTCTATAGGTTATGGTATGTATGTTGTTTTGACGATTGCAAAATCAATAACTCTACCGTAAAATACATATTTATTAGTATGATCTATTTAACTAAAGAATGTTTTAATACTGTACTGTATTTTAAACTGTATCTGTCTCTCTGTCTGTCTGTAGGCACTCATTATTTGAATCTTGACGTTTCTCTAACTCATAGTTATGAAAGAAGCTACTATATTTTATTTTATTTATTTTATGCATTTTGAATTCGAATTCAAATGATGTACGAGGACTACGGAGAATTATCAGCCGATGAACTGGCAGCAGAGTTGCAAGCTAACGGAGACGTTCTGTTGGATGAAAATTCTGCTAAGAAGCTTATTGGTAAATATTATTCAAGTTTTTCTAAATTTTCAAACTGTTGATGCAATAATACAGTACAATTTTAATGAATACTCACACACCGCTCTAGGCCGCACGCTGTATGACCGCCCTTTTCCTTTTTTTTTTGATGAACTTTTATTTTTAGGGGTTTAAGAAAAATTTTGATGTGTCCTGCCCGGGCCTAACTTGCCTTGAGTTCAATCCGCCACTGTATACAATCAGGGTTGCCACAAAACTGGACCTTGTCTTAATTTTCGTTCCTTATTTTATTTATTATATTCTTTATTATCCCTTCCCATACATGGATTGCTTATTATGCTTTGTGTGTAAGCAGTATGTCGATAGCGGGTTAAATGGACTAATGTATCATTTGAAATATACACATGGATTAACTTGTAACAGAGGATATGGATCGTCTGGGTTTGTGTGCAGCCAAGATGGATGCACAAGACGATTCACATTGTTTAATTCTTTTCGGAGACACATAAAAACCAATCATATTGGTCGTGGACGAAATAACGCAGAACAAGTTGAGGTTGCAAGAGTTGTCCATAACGTGCCACTGGATGATACCAGAAATGAAATAAACGAAGCAGCGGTGAATGAAGAACCTCTACATGAGGAACATCCAGACGAAGAACGAGGTTACGTGAATCCAAACGATGAGGAATATCTAGATTTCGATATGCGCTTATCCGTTGTACGATTGATTTCTCGACTCCAAACTAAAGGTTCCGTTACTGGAGCGATGTTGGCTGTAGTTCTTGATGAAGTCGAAGAAATGTTCTTTGACACTGTAAATTATTTTAAATACCATGTAAAAAAATTTCTTGATCATGAGGACCTGATCTACGACGATGGACTAGGGAAAGATTTACTGCAAAAATTTGAGTTTGATAGTCTATTCGAAAATTTAAACTTCGTAATACAACAAATAGACGATATCGTAAGTCGTTGTGGTTATATTAATTCGATTGAACCACATTTAGGCTATCGAATAGACGATGTTTTTGATAAAGAGACCGAAACATATATTCAACGAAGAGTCGACGAAACTTACCAAAATGTCCCTATTATAGACGTTCTATCTCCAGTTTTAGGAAATAAAGAAATCAGAGGAGCAATTTTATCTGAACAACCGTCAGAAGAGAGATTTCTAGGATCTTTCATCGATGGTGAAGCTTTTCAACGGAATCCATTTTTTCAAAGATTTAAACAGGCTTTAAGGATTAAAATCTACAATGACGATTTAGAGATTGTTAATGCGCTAAGATCTAAAACAGGACCACATAAACTTGGAGTGTGATATTACACAGTGGATAATATTCCTGAACACCTTAATTCTTGACTTGGCAGTATTCACGTTTTATGTATATATTATGCTGTAGATGCTAAAAAATATGGTCACCAATGTATTTTAAGACGATTTCTAGAAGATTTAGAAAAATTAGAGAGTGAAGAGGGAGTAAAAATCACTTTAGATGGCGAAGAATTTATACTTCGAGCCAGTATTTCAGTCTTCTGTGGAGATGGTTTAGCCGTTCACGAAGTGTCTGGCCTACTTGGCCCATCAGCAAATCGTTTTTGTAGATTGTGTATGATAAGAAAACAAGATTTACATCAGGGAAATGTGGAACCTGCAGAAGAACGATCAAAAAGACTTTTTGATCACCATCTTCAACAACTCGAAAACGCTGGTCCTACTGACTTGGAAATTCGAAATATTCAAAAGGAGACAGGGCTTCATGGAGATTGTCCGCTTAATGCTTCAAAATATTTTCACATACCTGAGAATAAAATTTTCGACATAGTACACGACGTTCTTCTTGGAGTAGGACCCATGACACTAAAATCTGTTTTACATGAATTGAATTGCCTTTGTTTCGTCTTTTCAGTATGGCCTAATGAAGAAAAAAAATAAACCATCTTCAAATTTCATGGCCACCAATATTCGAAAAATCAACGAGAACTCCTTGAGTTAAAAGGCTATGCAAATTTGGTGTCTACTAAGGGTATTTCCATTTTTGATGGCATGTAAAGTTCCTGAAAGAGACAACCATACGCACCTCGTTCTTCTTCTTCTGCGCATAATGGAAATTGTTTTCGCTCCCAAACTGACAAACAGTTTGATGCCGTATCTCAAAGCTTTGATTACGGAATTCATCAATCTCTTCAGAGAATTATTTCCAAATAAAAACCTTATCAACAAAGTCCATCACATGGTACATTATCCAGATTGCATTGAATTCTCTGGACATCTTTTGCATAATTGGTGCATGGGTTTTGAGCGCAAGCATGGTCCAATAAAACAACGTGCTCAGGTTGTGAATAATTTCAAAAATTGCCCGAAAACTCTTATTAGAATATGTCAGAGTATTGAAAGTGCAACGTGGGGAGATAGAGACATGAAACTTTACACTGTTAAATGTTAGGGAAGCAAAAATATCCCAGTGGAATTCACAAACAGCGAAAAACAATTACGAGAATTAGGATACTTAAGCACGTATATTGTTTTTAGGGCGAGATCAGTCCAAGTAAATGGTGCAAAATATGCGATGGGGTTATTTGTTTGCCTTAATGTAAATTCGGACAAGGATACCAATCTACCGCTATTTGGGAAGATTTCCGAGATTATTATTGTGAAACAATCTAAAGTATTTCTAAGAACAGTAATTTGTTCAACGTTACACTTAGATGACGAAGTAAATGCTTTCTGTATCGATGGCGATGACGAAATTGTACCCATAAAATTTGTCTCTACTAGACAACTTGCCCACTATCGATGCTTTTCTGCGTAGAAAAAAACAATCTGATATACGCCAAATGCGTATAGATTATACGACATTGCCAACTCACAATCTTAGAATTTGGATATACAAAGATCGGAATCATGAAAACCATTTGGGGAAATGGGTCGGCAGTAAGCACCTAGGGTACTTAGAGCGCTCAGCCCAATAAGGCCTCGACCCAAGCACCAGATTAGTTCAAACTGGGCCGTCCTAAATACAGGGATGATCCCTCGGCTTGGTCCCATTTATTTAATGAACTCACAGGCTGGGGTGACGCTGCCTACGTCATATTATTAGGGTAAATCCAAGGTGTGTTTTCATCCCGTCGCACGCTCCAATATTGTGCTTGGCTTGGGTGAAAGCTCCTCTGATCCAGTTCAGGGAACAGGACCAAAATAAAAAAAACGGTATTATCTAGTAACTTTGCTTATTCTTTTGCAAACCTCTCAATCAGTTCTTCTCAGAGCTAAATTTTAACGTGGACTCTACGATACATTCCCCATCTTTACCCCTTTACGGAGTAAGGGGATCGTATCAAATCTCTGATGAATTGTTCATCAGTCTTCGTCATATTATTCTCTGACCTCATAAAAAGTATGTGGGCCTTCAAAATTATGCTGTCTTATGTGTTATAGGTTTTCTTAAATAATTTTTAAGTTAATGAAATTAACCACCACCATAAGCTTAACTTAAAATCCAATTTCAAATTTTTATTTCCAGTACAATTTTTCTTTCACGTTAATTCAAATAATAATTAAGCTTTTTGTAGCCGGAGATACACATTCTACCTAAACTTTTTTAATTCTTTCATTCGAAAAATATGTATTAGTTGTCGCAGAAATACTTAAAACGAATTTCTTTTTTTCATTTATTTCTTACATTTTGACCAGAAATAATGCATTAGAGTCCACAAAATTTATTTTTTTTTTCGCAAGAAAATGTAAGCAATTAAAGAATTTCTTTTACAGATGAAGAAGTTGATGGTTCAGTTTTTTTTACCTTAACCCATGGCGATTTGAAAGACATGGGATTAAAAATTGGGCCAAGAAGGAAACTTTTAAACCTGATTCAAAATAAAAGATCTAAATTCATGGTAAGTTAGTTTATTAAATTCTTTATTTATCTGTGATATCAATAATGATAAGCACCTATGGTTAAATTTATTTTTGTATTATGGTACAATTTCTGCAAGGTCTTATTAATTTATTTTCACTTTAGGAACTGCAAGTTGATCAGAAGACTGGGATTTTGAAATTGATAGATGATAATAGCGTGAGACAGGATGGTATTGCTGTCCAAAATGATCCTCCAAATGTTTTTGGACCGTCTACTTCCAAATCATGCTCACAGTACTCATCACTTCAGTCTTTGAGAGAAATTTTAATAAAAAGTGTCCAGGGCTTGGACATAATTACAAAAATAGAAGCAAATACCTTCACAGAAAAAGATAGAAAGGCATTTGTTCGGATCTTGGTTACCGAAATGATTAATTTCCACAATTCCCATTATCCACCTAATGAAGCAAAATGGGCTTTGGCAAAAAGGATTGTGGAAGAATTTCCCAGTTTGAAAGACAAGCGAAGTGAAGATGGATGCGAGCATTATTATGATAAGAAAATGAAGATTGGATTTATAGAAAATAGATTAAACAATGCGTGAAAAAAATTACCAGTATGCGATAAGAAGTATCGCGGGAATCCTACAAAAAATATTTACCCGCAGGCGTCATGGAAAACTGGTCCACTTCTTTCAGATGAAGATTTGAAGAAAAAAATTGCAGCAATGAAAAATACACTTCCACGTGGTGAGGGTGAAAAAAAGAAAATCATTGACTGATTGGCGGAAACATTTCCTAATAGAAGAATGTGGATCGACGAAGAAAAGCCTTCCATTTCACAGATTGTAGATCTTTACCCGAGACTTTTGGATTTTGATGGTTATATGATCGACTTAGAGTATCAGCACATGAGAGAGGCGAAGGAAGAACCTTGGTTATCGTTCCCGGAACGTTGACTGCCGAAAGGTATGTCAACGAAATTTTGCAACCGTATGTCCTACCTTTGTGAAGACGAATGGGAGCACGACGCTTTATCCTTATGCAAGATAATGCTCGTCCTCATACCGCAATGCTTACGCGAAATTTTCTTGCCACCAACGATGTTACAACGCTCAATCATCCACCTATGAGTCCTGATTTAAACCCGATTGAGCACGTTTGGGATTTGCTCAAACGGCGATTGCGGCAAAATTATCCGCAATTGCATAATTTGAGATAGTTGACCGATGCATTGTTGCAATGTTGGCAAGGGATTACGCAGCATGACATTCGTCGGTGCATTAACATGCAAGAACGCTTAAACGCTGTGATCCAAAACAGAGGTGGCAATACGCGGTATTAAACGGTAGCCTCGATTGTAGCCCGGAAGTTTAGAATCCCTTTAACACACACACACACACTCACACACTTTGCAGGATGAGTTTGAAGTCGTTAAATACGGTGGAACTGACAAACCACTGGGTCTCATTCCTCCTGAAGAAACATACACACACACACGCGCGAACACACACACAAACACACATATACGTGCGTGCGCGTAAGAAGCGTAAATCCGACCGTGCAACCTCCACGTGGTACGCTTTGGGTAACGCTAAAGCCGGCGGTAAGTGCATGAAAAAAGTTTGCGTGGCTCCAGCGTGGCTTAAGAATGGCCATTAAGAATGAAGTTTCTTTCAAGTTCCAATCATCTCAGAAAATTTTAATTAAGGGTGGGATAAGTATGGCTCAATATTGACAAGTTTATTTCGACTTGGAATCAACTGAGACGATTATCATTAAGCGTGGGATAAGAATGGCAAAAGATTGTCAAGTTTCTTTCAAGTTCCAATCATCTCAGAAAATTTTAATTAAGGGTGGGATAAGAATGGCAAAAGATTGTCAAGTTTCTTTCAAGTTCCAATCATCTCAGACAATTTTCATTAAGGGTGGGATAAGAATGGCTCCATAT
>UCOK01018174.1:0-20313 GCA_900474325.1 Synergus umbraculus | reverse complement strand
ATATATATATATATATATATATATAAAACTTAGCGACACTTTTAAATACATTCTTCACTTCTACATTCGATGTAACAACTTAGGCCCAATTGTTGTGACAAAAAAACTGATAGCGTCGATTCCATTCTGGCACTTTTGGAGTTTTTGGTAACGCGTCCGATGGCGACCGAGAACGCGACAAGAATAGGTTAGTCTATTACACCTCACTGGCGTCACTAACGCCTGTTCTAAGACTAAATCCTCTCAATATTAGAGGATTATTCTGAGTCTGAGAGAAAATTGCGAAAGTAGTCATTTTGTCACCTCTATTCTTAAAAATAGAGGAAAATAATCTTATTCATAGAGAAATATACTCATTTTTATATGAAAATATGAGAGAATTCAATAAAAGGAATTTTCCTCTTAAACGAAGAAACTATTTTTTTCGGTGCAAAAATGTACAATAGCATGCTTTTTTGGATATTTTTTTTGAGTTGAAGAAAAGGTAGTAAGAAAAAACCCTTTAAGGATATATTAGGTGTACAACTTTGCTTCCGCCGTTTTTCGATAGATGACTGCAGCGGTAAGTGCCGGTTGAAGTAGGCAGGTCAAAAATTTTATACAGTAAGCTTGGACATCTGTCAACATAACCACATCACCACATTAGTGAATTTGTGTTTGCATCAAAAGTGTATTCTCGATCGAAGATGTCGGTTTTCGAGCCAAATTCTCGTCATTTGCGGGAAGTGTTGATTTTCTGCTTTCATTTGAAGAAAACTGCGGCTGAGGCTCATCGAATGCTCTCAAGTGCTCACGGTGACGCTGCTTTTAGTGAAAGAACGTGTCGTGAGTGGTTTCAACGCTTTAAAAGCGGTGATTTTGATGTCGAGGACCGGCATGGCGGCTGAAAATAAAAAATTTCCGAAGATTCCGATCTGGAGGCATTACTTGCTGAAGACTCGTGCCAAACGCAAGAAGAATTAGCAGAATCATTGGGAGTCACTCGACAAGCAATTTCGAAACGCCTCAAAGCCATGGGAATGATTCAGAAGCAAGGAAATTGGGTTCCTTATGAATTGAAGCCAAGAGACGTTGAATGCCGTTTCTTTGCTTGTGAACAGCTGCTTCAGACATAATCGGAAGAATTTTTTACATCGCATTGTAACCGGCGACGAAAAATGGGTCCACTACGATAATCCCAAACGCAGAAAATCATGGGGAATGCCCGGACATGCTTCGACATCTACGCCCAGACCGAATATTCACGGTGCCAAGGTTATGCTCTGCATTTGGTGGGACCAGCTCGGTGTGGTGTATTATCAGCTGTTGAAACCGAGTGAAACTATTACAGGGGATCGGTATCGAACGCAATTGATGCGTTAGAGTCGAGCATTGAAGGAGAAACGGCCACAGTATCAAGAGAGACACGATAAAGTTATCCTGCAACATGACAATGCTCGGCCACATGTCGCAAAACCTGTCAAGACATACTTGGAAACCCTAAAATGGGAAGTTTTATCCCACCCGCCGTACTCTCCAGACATTGCTCCTTCCGACTACCATTTGTTCCGATCGATGACACATGGCCTAGCTGAGCAGCATTTCCATTCTTATGAAGAAGTCAAAGAATGGATCGATTTGTGGATCGCCTCAAAAGACGCATCGTTTTTTCGAGATGGTAGCTGACAATTGTCCGAAAGATGGCAAAAAGTAGTGGCTAGTGACGGACAGTACTTTGAATCATAAACAGGTAATCACTTTTTCAGAATGAAGCCTCAAATTTTTGAAAAAAATCGGCGGACGCAAAGTTGTGCACCTAATATTTGACCATGTATTCAATTGTCTATATCAATTTTTTCGTTGAAAAATATTTCATAATGGAGTCACTGTAGTCATTTTCACGCAGCGATTTTTTTTGCGGCACGCACTTTGACAACCGAAAATTTGAAGGTGGAACGAAAACAAAATTTTGTTTGGATTTCCATACAGATCCATACAGCTGGAGATACATAGCGTGTTTTATGAAAAATCTTATTTGGGAAGCCATATACAGAAACTAGAAAGAATTTTGTATGGATTTCCAGACCGATTACATACTTGGAATCTCCATACAGATCCATAAACCTGATGGAGCTTAGCACGTTTTCTGGGAAATCTTGTTTGAGAATCCATACAGAAACCAGAGAAAATTATGTATGGATTTCCATACAGATTATATTCTTTAGAATCTCCATACAGATCCATGCAGCTGGAGGGAGTTAATACGTTGATTGAAAAATTGTGTTTGGGAATCCGTACAGAACCAAGAGCCAATTTTGTTTGTATTTTCATACATATTACATACTTTATGATCTCCATACAAATCCATGCAGATTTTCCAAGTGGCAAAATTTTTCTGTATGCTGCTACCAATAGAAACCGACAGGGACATACAGAAATTTTATATGGATCTGCATGGCATTTAATGAAGGGGAGCCAAATATACTATTGGATAATTGGATAATATTGAAAGATTAAATAAAATGCCGAACTTGACTAGAGGACAAGTTCGAGGAAGGCGTGTGATTTGCCACGCCTTTGTGAGTGCAGGTAACGATCTCTTTTCTCTCTCTTCCATTGTGATTATTTTATGATTCGTAAATTGTGTCTCTTTTTGAGTAACGCTGTACATTGACGAACAGTGGTTCGTCAATCTCTCTATTAGTTTGCTCCAATCGCTATTCATTGAATGTGTGACGTAATAACTACATTCTTTATTTAATAAATTTTGTTTATTGGTTCTTTTGTAAATTCGGTTTCTTAGTGAATATTCCCTTTCCCCGCCCTTTCCGCGGTACTGTGCTAGCATAGGATTACGTAACGTAGATTCACTTTAACTTTGGAAAATACTTTTGCTTGTTTTGGAGCAAAACAAGCTGGCGCTTAAATGACTTAGTTAATTAAAATCATTATTAAAAATAATTCTCACCATTATAACCATTAAGGGCGTTGGATAATCGGGACTTGCAACTTTTTTCGGGTGCCCCCCATTTTCATTACGGCCCTGTCCTCCGAAACGCATGAGAAAAGATATGGGGAGTTTGAAAGACACAACTTGAATGTTTTTTTATAGACACAACACAGACTATAAATAAAAAAAACGCGATGTAAAAAATTTTTGACGGAAATAAACTTTATTATTACGACGCGAGTTTCACGATCCGATGCGGAAAAAGAGAGGAATATACTTATAAAATTTTCGCCAACTAGACGATGTAAGATGACGGGTGATGAGGTAGGGCGTAAGGGAAGTCGATGTAGCAGAAGGAAGAAATGACGAGAAAAAGAGAAACCGAGTGTGGACACTCAACTTGAATGTTTTTTTAGAGACACAAAACACTCTGTAAATCAAAAAAACGCGATGTAAAAAATTTTTGACGGAAATAAAATTTATTATTACGACGATCACGGCTCTCGGCTCGAACATTTTCAATCGTATCTCGAGAACCAATGAAGATTTTTTAAGTTTTGTTCGGCTTAAATTAAAGATAAAGTTGTAGGCTTTATTTCATATAATTTTCAAATTTTTTCAACTATTTTCTTAGGTCATGCAAAAAGTTGAAGTCAAGGTACAAAATTTGAGAAAATATTGAATTTTTTTAAAAAACTTCTCACGTGCTGTATTCTTTTGAGAAGGTCAAAAAATCTGTTTGGCACCACTAGACGTAGAATTTCATAAGTTTTCCAACAGTTTTTTAAAAAATATTCTATCTCTTTTTTTCACCGAGTTATCCTAGTTCAAAGCCAGCAATGATTTTTAATAGTGCTTGCGCCAATCGTACAGACAATTTCCGACGGTACTGTAGTTTAACAGTTGTAGAACTATATGCATATTACGAAAATAAACCAACATTACCTGTATCTTATAAAAAAATTCTTGAAAATAGGCCTTTTTCTTGTCGAATTAACCTTATCCCCCCCCTTAAAAGATTACCTGCACTTAGAAATCTAGTTATGCACCATTTAGATTTGACGTCGGATAGGCAGGCGTAATATTATAATCTAGACGATTTTTAGATAGTTTTCCTAGACGATCGTTGTCTAGAATTGACCCAATTTTAGACTCATTCTAGACCAAAAAAGGTTCAGTCCCATTTTTATAAGGATAGCAGTAAAGCAGTAAAATCATAAATTTTTTCTAAGCCGACACTATCGATATCTATACCTGTCTATGCCTGTGTCCAGAGCGCATCTAGAATGAGTCTAGTGGGCATCTAGTAAACACAAAAACGTGCCTACTGCTCATCTAGAATGAGTGTAGTGTGCATCTAGTAAATACAAAATCGCGTCTACTGCGCATCTTGAAGGAGTCTAGAACGCATCTAGTACACAATCGAGTCTTATACTGCACATCTAGAGTTAGTCTAGTCTAGTCTAAAAATAATGCATATGCAAAAAAAAAATATTCAAATAAATTGCTGTTAACCTTCCCAATTGTTTTGAATTTTCCCAAACATACATGTATTGCGAGCTTTGAAGGGCTTAACTTTTTCACACAAGTCTACATACCTATACACACTTTATCAAACTGAAAGCCAAATATAAACATTATTACATTTTAAAAATAATTTTATATTTATTTAAATTAGAATTGATAACATTAGAAATTACATATATATTCTGAAAACTAGAATTATTATTATAAGCTGAAACAAACAAATTTGGTTAGAAGGAAACGAAGTTGTCAGGAATCGAACACGGGTCTTCGGGGCAGCAGTCGGACGATTTTCCTTTTACCTAAATGAGAATGAAAACCAGGTAAGAAGGAGTTGATTGAAATGAATTGAAATTATTTCGAAAGTGTTCAAAAACGAAATTGCTTTCAATTGAATTTATATTAAAATGTTGACAATTGTATGTCAAGGAAAGGATTAAATTGACTGCAATCGCCTAAGAGAATTAAATAGAATTAATATGACTTCAAATCCATCACGTCCGTGAAAATTAAAACGTGTACATTTTTGGTCGCGATATTTAACAGGATTGAAACGATAACAAACGTAAATCGGTAAAATGAATTGAAGTGTTTACATTCAAAAATGACATTGATTGAGATTAAAAGAGTTGCAAAATCGCCCATATTCCAACTCATTTCTATCTAGTTCAATCAACTCCTTCTTACCGGGAATGTCCAATGTAGTAAATACTTGAAGGAATATTTAGGTATACCGGCCTCAGGTCAAGCCAGGTATACCTGGCCTGAAAGTGTCGAAGGTTTGTCTTAGGTCCTTAGGATAATAATTTCTCAAATACGATCAAAATGTTTTCAATTAACATCTACAGGGTGTCACATCACCTATGAACGTGCCGGTACTGAGTGATAGAGGACAAAAAAAGAAACAAAAAATTCCTCTGGCAAAATTTGATCTGGGTCTTAGTTTATGCACAATAAAGCTTCAAAGTTGTGTATAATGAACAAATCAGAAGCGAGAAGTAAATCGCCTGAAGTGAACCGCCATCACGAACACTATCTTAACACTTATGTGACAAACAAGTGGTTGCTAAATCTCGCTTCTGATTGGTACATTATGCCTAACTTTGAAGCTTTATTGTGCCCAAACTAAGACCCAGATCAAATGTTGCTAGAGGACTTTTCAATTTCTGTTTTTGTCCTCTATCACCCAGTACCGGCAAGTTCATAGGTGGTGGAAAACCCTGTATACATTTTCGAAGATTTAATCGGTCTTTTAATTTCTTGATGAATTTCCTAACTTTTCGGAAAAATTACCAATATTCATGGAAAAATTACCAATTTTCTTCGGAAAAAAAAATTTACCCATCAGTTTTGGAAACTACCTTCGATATACACAAGCCCAATCCTTGTAAACGTGCCTTCATTCTTTTTTCTTCAAAATATGACTTTTCAATATTACATATAAAGTTTTGAAGAAGTAATATGACAATTGTTAGAGAAAAATGTAGTGCGAGTGGCGAGATATGAGAGAGAGAGAGAGAGAGAGGGGGGGGGGAGTGTGTGATGCGGTGCATACGAGGTGTGAACGCGAGTTAAGGATCAGATGTGTCGTGAGATTCGAGAGATACGCATGAACGCGGAGAGGGACACGATTTTTGGAATAATAAAGTGGCTTGTGTTTATGTTATTGGTTGTAAAATATTATTTCCTATCATTCTAAGTGTGGGGTAACGAAAAAACTCTCACAGATATTCGCTCTGCCGAATTCGCGAGACTTTTTTTTTTATGTGAGACGTGGTCGGTCCATGTTACACAATGGCAAACCAGGAAATTCATTCGACTCCAATGCCTACGCGAGGATCAGCAGATGTAACGTCGGACGTATCACGCGCGTGAGATAATTCGATGCTACTTCCGCAAATAAACGCCTTTGAAAATTCCCGATTCGATCAAACCGGGAGTCAGTATGGTTTGGAGCCGACGTTGATCGAGTCAAACTCTAACTTTGCAATCCCGGATCAAGGCTCGCAAATTCAAAGAAATAAAAGCAAAAATGGCGAGTTCGCGTGGATCATAAACAGTCCCATAGGACCGCATTTATCGACGACAGAACAAGAGATGCGCGCGCGGATAGGGGACCCCCACCCAATTACGAACGCCCTACTCCAATTCGATCCATTGGCACCTGGAGAAGGGAAAGCACGACTTGGTACAAGTTCAGAAGCTGTGCCTCAAACTTCAGCACCAACGCAAAAACATTCTACACACATGCCTCCGCCACACGAAAATGTGTTATTCACCATGATCCAAGAAATGATGCGACAAAATTTTTCTTTAACTCAACAAGTTATGGAAAAAAAAGCTACACAAAAAGAATTTCTGGTGATGCCCGATTTCACAAAAACAATTCGCACGTTTGACCCCCTGGAAGCCAAATTATGGTTAAAACAAATTGAATATGCCGCATCAGCCAATAAATGGCCAGACAGTTTCAAATTACAAACTGTTAAAAATCAATTAGAAGGACCAGCGAGAGACTGGTACCTAAGAAACCTGAGAGAACTGGAGGATTGGCCGACATTTCTCCTTCGATTTAAAGAAATGTTTGTTCGCGAAATTAGCAAAGATGAAGCCTGGGTCAAAATGAAAGGGTAAAAGCAAGAACCCACCGGAAGTGTCGCAGCATATTTTCACAGCAAGACGCGTTTGTGTCAACCGTAGAATTCAACCTTTTGGGAGGTAAAAGAACAGGTGGTTCGCAGACTACGATCCTGGGATATGATGCTCCATATTCTGGCAAAACCACACACAGGAGAAGCGGAATTACTCGCGGATCTGGAAAAATTCGAAAAAACGCTCAAGGAATTTGACGATTTCCAAGCCATGGAACGAAAATCGTTCCCGACAGCAACAAGAAGATACGACGATTTGAAGAAACCCAGTTTGATGGAACCCGCGAAAACCGCACCAGTAATTCCAGTTGACAGGTGCTACAATTGTCAAGGACGGGGACATTTCTCGCGCAATTGTCCGGAGCCACGTCGAGAAAAGGTATGCGGACTGTGCAAGACAACGGGACACGGAACGAAGGACTGTACAAAACCACGTCCATTGAACAACGGTGACGTCAGGCACGTACCCAGGGGGAGTGCCCGAGGGACCCTGGCCCCCACCCCGAAATTTCAGAAAGTTATGTTATGTGCTATATGTATAAACAATTATCGATATTCGATGATATTACTTTTGAATCTGCCCCCCCCCCGAAACAAAATCCTGGATACGGGCCTGGGTGACGTCAACGTACTGAGCGACACACAGTTCTCACGCGTTAACAAATATGTCAAGGACATCCTAGTGGACGGAAAACCATGTATCGGACTAATTGACACAGGAAGTTCGGATTGCACCATGACAGAGACCACCGCAATCGCCGGGAATTTCCAAGTCCAATTGATCAAGAGTGAACTCCGCGGATTCGGGTCAAGTAATGTGGTGAGTTCCCCCGGAGTGATTTGTGCGGAAATTATGATCGACGGTGTAAAAGGAAGCAATGTGTTGATACGAGTGGTCCCAGATGACGTTCAACAATGGCCTATGATTATTGATCGTTCCTTTACCGATTTGTGGCATGTGAGTTACTATAAAACGGGTAACAAACTAGAGTTTCGGAATGACGAAACAAACGAAATTTCACAAATCATGCCGGATTATCCAGAGTCGACCACGCGACTGTCCACAGTCCGCGAGGAAGTTCTCGAGCCAGGAATCATGAATTTCATCGACGTAAAGATGCAGGATCATGTGATGTCGCTTGGAATTTTTTATACCGATTCAGCAAGGGACCGAATCAAACGCGGTGCAACATTGGATTCCAGAGTTCTGACCGAAGAAAGCAGCACCCAAAGTTCAGCCAAGGTATGAACCAGTTACACCCGATGAGGTGGTTACCGATGAATCAACCACCGATCAACAACGAGAGGAACTGTTAGGGTTGTTGAACCAGTATCGAGTATGTATTGCGAACGATTTGCGTGAACTTGGTTGTACAAATCTATTACAGATGGATATTGTCGTGCAACCGAATGCGGTACCGGTGAGTGCGAAACCATACCGCGCGTCAAGAGAGGAACGGGAAATAATGAAAAAAATTGTTGACGAGTGGAAAGCGAATGGTATCGTAACCGATACAACTTCGCCATATGTGAGCCCCGTTTTACTCATTAAAAAAAAATCGGGAGAAGATCCATTAGTTATAGATTTTAGAAAACTTAACGCGCAGACCGAGAGAATTCATTTCCCTATCCCAAATATCGACGAGTACCTAGAAGCAATTTCTGATGTCAAAATTTTCGCGGTACTTGATTTAGCGAGTGGGTATTTACAAGTTCCTTTAAAAACTGAGGCACGCGCAAAAACAGCTTTTATTACACCAGATTGTACGGTCGAGTTCACGCGGTCGGTATTTGGTTTAATGAACGCACCGTTTTACTTCTCAAAGTTCATGGAAATGGCCTTAGGGCCCTTACGCAATAAGATTCTGTTGTTCTATTTAGACGACATATTAATTATGGCAAAAAATTGGGAGGAATTGAGTGAAAGACTACGTTTGGTATTAGAAGCGTTAAAAAAAGCTGGATTAACCTTGAAACTGTCAAAATATGTATTCGGGAAGAGGCGCGTCGAATTCTTGTGTTTTGAGATAAGCGAGAAGGGAATCGAGCCAGGTCAAAATAAAGTATGTGCGATTAAAGATTTTGCAGTTCCACGAGATATACATGAAACACGCCGGTTCCTAGGAATGACGAGTTTTCTACGACGATTCATACCGGGCCATGTGACCATTGCGGCGCCGCTAACAGCATTGACACGCGAAAATACGAAATTCGAATGGGGGGACGCTCAACAATCCGCGTTTGAAAATTTGAAAGCTCGTTTAATTTCGAGTCTTATATTGGGTATATACTCTCCCATCGTATATAAAAAAGAATTGCACACAGACGCCAGCTCACAGGGACTTGGCGCAATGCTCTTTCAAGCAAGATATCCCACGGACGAACTAAGACTCATTTACGCGATCAGTCGTCGAATCTCAGAAACGGAATCTCGATATCATTCGAGTAAACTCGAACTTATGGCAATCGTCTAGGCAATCGCGCGGTTGCGTCAATTTCTAATATCGCTCAAATTCGAAGTTATCACAGATTGCCAGGCGCTGGTGTTCTTAAACGCAAACAAAACCAAAAACCCTCAAGTAGCGCGATGGTCGAGCACCTTGTGCGAATATAATTTCGAAATTCGACACCGAAACGGAGACAAAATGCGACATGTGGATGCGATTTCGCGAGCCCCAACCGAAGAAGCGTCCGACCCGAAGCAACCATACGCGGAAATCTTTAGTATCACAATTAGCGAGGAAGAGATTTTACTCCATCAACGATCGGACGAACGATTAAACCGCTTAATGTGTATCCTCGAAAAACCAAATTAAGAACTTACGAAATCGCCGCGATAGTTAACAAACGAAAAATGAATCATCAAGAACGTAATACGATTCGCGAGTTTAAATTAATAAACGGATTATTGTATAAAGTCGAAAAGAGAGGGGAGAAAGAGGTGGCCCTATACGTCGTGGCAGACTCTATGAAAAAAGCTCTAACTATCCTACACCACGACCTATCGAGCCACTTTGGACTTGAAAAAACCCTTACCCGAATGCGCCGGTTCTATTATTTTCCGGGAATGAGCGCTTATATTAAACGACACATCAAGCAATGTCTCCCATGTATCCTAAGCAAACGTACTACCGGACCACGCGTCGGGGTCTTATGCCCAATTCCGCCTGGAAAGAAAACGTTTGCAGTCGTCCACGTAGATCACGTGGGACCTTTTGTCACAACTAATCGTCAAAATAAATACGTGTTAGCTACGATAGACAATTTAACAACTCTCGACGCAGTGAAAAACACCAACGCAGCTACTACGATTAAGAAATTAGACGAACTAGTAGCGAGATTTGGAGCGCCAAACTGGCTCATTAGCGACAGGGGAACATGCTTCACGGCAACAGCCTTTCGAAAATTTTGTGAACGTCATGGAATTCGCCATACATTAAATTCGAGCCGTCACCCCGAAGCTAACGGGTTGGTCGAACGTCTCAATCGCACAATTATCCCGGCCATGATGGCAAACTGTACCGACCAATACACTTGGGATTCAAAGTTGAAAGATATAGAAAAAGATTTGAATGCGACAATCAACAAATTCACCGGTAAAGCTCCTTTTGAGGCTCTATATGGATTCCTACCGCGATATAACGACGGAAGAATGCGCGATCTTACCGAGCATAGCGAAACTTATAGTCCCCCAATCGAAGTACAAAAAGAAATACGGCGAAACATCGAAAAGGCGCAAGAATCGTATAAGAATCGAGTTGATCAAAAACGAAATACAAATGTTATTTATAATGTTGGCGATATTGTTTACGTGAGCGTACACCCTACCGCAACAGGTGAAAGCACGAAATTGCAGAAAAGATATCGAGGTCCATACGTTGTCGTCCGACGACTTCCGGGAGAAACTTACGAAATCGCCGCGATAGTTAACAAACGAAAAATGAATTATCGATTAACCGCACATACAAGTCAGTTAAAAATTTGGCATAGTCAAAAGGACGACGACGTAATGACTGACGAAGCAGACAAAGAAAGCTTCGAATCGTCGGCCTGGAGAAGTCGAGAAATCGGACCACATTTTCTCAGGAATACAGAAACTCCTCTTCCCCCGACTGTAGCTCCTCAGGCCTACGGATTTCTTCAGCTGGCAGTCACCCCCTTCGGACTCGTTGGACTAAACCTGTAGCGACAGATCAGTCTCGCCTTCGTTTAGATGCAGATCACCCTTTTTCCACGCTATAGCAGAGGGGATGCTGCGCCGGATATGAGCTCGCTGATCCTCTTTAGTTTTGCTGTTCCGTAACGTTCTATTAGATTTAAGATAGGATTAGTTGTTTCAATTAGAGTTAAGTTCGTTATTACGTTTTCTTAGAGTTATATTGTACATCGGTCACAGAGATCCTATTCCCGAAAAAGGAATGTATTTTATATTATTATAACAGTTGGTATCATTATGTTGTAAGAAACAAGAGAATAAATGACAATATTCTCTCACTCTCAGTAACGTACGGTAACGACGTTGTGAATAAAGCGAAGCGATACAACCAGCAATATACAATTACGCTGTAACTACGCGGCGAACAGCTAGCTCTCAACACTATTATTTCGAAAGTATTTTTACGGAACTTTCAAAAGTGCTCCCGGGTTTCCAAGTGAAAATAATAAATTGTAAGTGTTTATGCAAGTGCATCCAAGTAAGAAGGGCCCTAAATTTTTAGACACCTCCCTCCTCGATAGCTTTTCTGGAAATTTTTATTTTCGAGGCAGTGTTACCACAGGTCAGTAGTTTTCCTATTAGATCTAGTAGTATTTGATGGGGTGACAGTAGGAAAAATTAGTGTCAGGGTGCCGTCCTATGTGGGCGCAAAACGCAAAGCGTAAAATGAACAGCCAATTGTAAAACACTTTTAGATTTCTGTTTTCTCAAAGATTCTCTATCATTGGCTGTTCTTTTTGCGCTTTGCATTTTGCGCCTGCATGGGATTCCACCCTCACTAGTTAGTAGGAATTTTTAGTAGTGTTTCGTAATGGAGCAGAATGAAATTTTTTAAAACGTCTTTTATAAATTACACGGAGAGAAAAATCAGCGTTTGAAACGACGGAAGGGCATCGTAGCTTCAAACGACGATTCTTCGTCGTCTGAGACGACGAATATCGTCGTTTCATCCTACAAATCGTTTCGTCGTTTGAAACTACGAAACTCTTGCATGAATGTTGCGGAATGTAACACGCGCTGCGCAAACATTTCGATATGGGCGGGGCTTATTTTTGGTTGCAGCTCGATCTGCGTTTCAAGCCACGATCCACGTCGTTTCAAACGACGAAAGTCGTGGCTTCAAACGACGAAGTGATTCGTAGGATGAAACCACGATTTCGTCGTTTCAAGCTACGATTCTCGTCGTTTTGAACGACGACTAAGACACTATTATAGTAGATGCGGTGCTGATCTAGCAGACGCTAAAAACCGGTGACAAATGCGGTGCTGATTTAGTGACCTAATATTTTTGTAGTTGGCGCGTCAGCCGAAAGTGTCGGGCTACCCCGCACTGCGGAGTAGCCTGAATACTTTCGACTGACGCGCCAACTACAAAAATATTAGGTTACTAGGCGAGCACTGCATCTACTAATAATAATATCTTTGACGACGATCAAGACTCGTAGTTTCAAACGACGAATAAGCGTCGTTTCAAACGCTGATTTTTCTCTCCGTGTAGGATTATATTTTTTTTCACTTGTATAGTGTATCATTCACAGTTAAAATTTAGTTTGATGTACTGATCATAGAGTCTCTACATTCTTTTTGTATCTACTTTACCGACTTAAAATTGTAATGCACATTTTCAGATTTAACAAAATTTCATCAATTTATCTCTATGCGTTTCCAAGAAATTGCTGGATCGTGACACACATACACAAATATATACACACACACACACATACATACATCCGGACATTTTCTCAGATCATCATATTAGATATATTGCCCTTGAAATATGTTCAAAAAAATCTTTTTTAGGAAACTGGATTTTGTCACCACTACAAAGCTTCCTCTATGAGGAAGCAAAATTAATCAACTAGATCGATAGATCAATAAAAAAATCAGTAAAAATCAAAAATCAAAAAAAATATAAATATTAAGTAAAATAAATAAAGATCAATAAAATCAATTTGGTCAAAACATGCGAGAAAGGTAAAGATAAAAGGAAATAATATTCCTAAGAGATAAAGATATTAAGATAAACATAAAAAATAACCTCGCCAAATTATAACAAAATTAACCATTAAAACATAAAATCAAAGTTAAAATAATATAACTCGATATGTAAATAAAACTATTGGCAATAAGAACAAGTTAAAAGTAAACGAAACTAAATTTACTACTAGCTCAGAACATAATTAGTAGAGAGGGGTGGTTCGGGAATTAAAAGACTCAAACAATTTTATAATAGAATTTAACAAAGTTTTATTCATTTGAATAAGAATATTCTGACATGAGATAGAAATAACAACGATAGAAATATAAGAATACAAACAAAAATTGACATTGAAATTAAAATGTTTATAAAATGAAAGTCAACAGTCAAACAAGATTCAAAATAAAGTACGTTGAAGTAAAAATTCTATAAAATATTACATAAAAGTTATATAAAATATTACAGGCAAAAAGGGACTAAAAATGGGGAAGCATATAATAAAATTAATGGGTTTTGGGATATCGTTAATGGGGTGTAATTGGGTTCTCATTACACATTTAGAAAAAGGGGTAAAATAATTTAAATTAAAGATAATAAAAGATAAATCATTGAAATCATTTAAAATTAAAAGAAAGATTTGAAACAGTTAGGCTTAAAAGTCATTCGGCACTCTGGATCGTTAAAACAAATTACAAACACATGATAAAATAACGATAAAATTCAATAAATACAATAAAATATCACAAAAGTTCAAAAATATATATATAAAAATAAGATGATTCAGCCCAGGAGTCGGAAGAGAATATTAAAATAAACAATATAAAATAAAATAACTTGGCTAAATCATTAAAATGGATCGAATCCTACCTTTTAATTCGGAGAGAGACACTTTAATTTAAAATTTTCAAATTCGCTGAGACTTGACACGTGCTTTCACTTGGAGTTTCACAAATCAAAAAGGGATCGAGTCAAGTTCTCACGGAAGCTCGTTAGCCTGAAGGAATTATAAATTGGGGGGAAGGGCTGATGCGCATAAGCCTAATTTCGTAATTTCGCATGGTCGTGAGAGTGATAGCCGATGAGATCCGCTTCCGATTCGTCAATTTGATGTCCTTTCTTCTTCTTTTCCTACTCCTTATCAGCCGTTGTTACAAGATAGAGAGGTTCCAAACACCTTTATACAAGAGGGAGTGAGATTATAAGAACCTTTGATGCTTTCAGATATCAAGCAATGAGGAGAACAAGAATATGGAGAACTAATAATGATAGTTTCATCCTTCTATGTTCTAAATAATTTAGAGAGAGAGATAAATGGCATTTAAAAGCCAGTAAACGTCTATTAATAGACAGGTGATAAGAGATGATTACAGGTATCTGTAATAGAGATAATTAGGCGAAATTACTAATTCTTATTTAGAATTACAAAGTAATAGCCTCGGTCAATCTTTGCCAGGAATGTGCCAAGACAAAAAGATGACCAACACCAATCCTTCTGTCCATTATTGACAGATTTGACAGTTCTGTTTTGGACGTTAAGAGGGATGGTGGAGAGAGATAATATTTGAACAAGGCCCAAGGACAGTAGCTGTAGCGAAGAATTCGTGAAGGTGGTGTTGCGAATGATGAAATCGAATCAGTGGATGAGTAGGTGGTTGATACGTCCGTGGCTGCTCGCTCGTGACCGCAAAAGCTCGGAAATTTACAATAAAAAATAAAAAATAAAATAAATCAACCCTAATAATATATTACTAACAAACAAAAATAAAATAAAATTCCAAATTCAAATTATAAAATAAAATAAACAATAGAATGGATAAAAAAATATAATTAAAACAGTTAGGAGTGCCGAATTGTACTTTATTTCAATTGTCTTTATTTCAATAACATTTTTAATTTTAGAAACTTTTGTGATGTGCAGAAATCTGCAACATCACACCTTCCACAATATAAACTTTCAAACTCTGAAAGAAACTTTGCGGAACTTTGCGACATATGTAGTAGGGGGCCACTATGGACAGACTCCCCCTCCACTTTTCCATGCCCCCCGCACCGCACTTTGGCGCCAACCCCCTCGCCTTATCTAAGGGCCACTATGGACGGCGTCTCTCCCCACTTTTTCCAAGTCCTCTGCACAGTACTATGACGTCATACCCTTTCCCATTACCTATGGCCCACCGTGGACAGCGTCCCTTCACCCCCCCCCCCAACCAGTTTTCCATGTCCTCTGTTATGAGGTCAGGTCCCTTGCCTCGTCAAAAGGGAAAATGATGAAAATCTAGGTAGTAAATGATTGTTTCACTGATAGCTGTTTACGCCAGCCTTCTTACTGTAATTCGATCTTACCTTAACCCGCTTTCACCATGGGTCCTAAAACCGATCCTTCTTTTGTGTTTGGTGGAAATACGAAAAGCAAGATTTATATTTATTGATATATTTCATTCTTAGTATTTTAGAATAACAAAAATAATGAGGGTCAGGAATTTTGATCGCCCTTTAGATTGTGAAAAACCCTCAGTTTCAAAGCATGATGAATTCTATATGTATAGTAAGGAAAGGATGATTATGAGTAAAAACATGATTATGTAAAATTAAAAGCAGATTTATTTGATGACAAAACTTCAAAAAAAAAAAAAACGTTTTTTTACATTACATTTTCTTTTATATTTTTTAACAATGTGTAGTTGAATGTGATTCTTTTGAGTACATTCATGCGCACGGTTGAAGTTAAATACGATAATAAAACACTACTAACTTCATGATAAATTATATCAAGATAATAGTCATGAAGTTTTGACGATATATATGAATGCAGAATATTTTTGAATTCGTTAACATTTTCTTTGTTAAATACATTGAAAATAAATTGTTCAGATGGTTCGGGCATGTTTTTGGTGATGCAATGATCTGTAAGTAGTTTTACAATGTGTGTTACAGAATCCTCTGTCAAGCCACATAAGGTTTTAAGGGCATGTATTACTTACTCGATCCCTACCTTACCGACATTTTATTCTCTGTAACGCTACGTCTACATTTATTGAGATACCGCATTGAAAATTTATATATTTGAAGCTAAAGCCTTAAGGTACGTTTGTCTGGTCCTAAATATTGACATTTTTAAAAAACAAATTTTTTCAAAAAATTTTTTTTTATTTTTACAAAAATTTAAGACCAGACAAACATACATTAGCATATTTTCTTTAATTTTATAAATTTTCCATTTGATATCTTTATAAATGTAAACGTAGCGTTACAGAGAAAAAAATGTCGGTAAGGTAGGGATCGGGTAAGTAATACATGCCCTTAAGCATACTAACATACTCATTCACACATAAAATAACATTTTTCAGTGCAACAAACGAAGTTTCTTTCAAAGCAATAGCCGACACAAAAACTTTTTATTTCTTGGTTTCACAAGATTTTTCACTTTTTTCACATTCCTCACTAGACGTGGATTTCGGGTCAAAAAGAATAGACTTCTCACCAAATGCTGTCGTAAACAGTACCTTGTACTCGTTTATCTCAAGGGGTTCTGAGTAATCTGAGGAGGGTTGTTTGTCCTTTCCATGCCTATGACTGTGTGTAATAGAAATGGCGGAATTCAGCACCACCTACCACCACTTTAGTAACTAAGACTCTAATACAATAAAACATAACCTCACTTTTATGACCGCGCAATCCTCTTGCCTCTCTACGCCCCTCATCAGAAACACTTAGCGCCACCTACCACCACTTTTTCAACAAATCTGCACCTCTCTGTGCCCCGCCTAAGTTCACTCTTCGGCCATTTCTATTACACACAATCGTATGGGCGTGGTCCTTTCCGAAATAATCACCGATGAACGATGTTGTAGAAATTTAGACCATGTTACACCGAATGTAATTTCTTGTAATTTGTTGGATAAAATTTTCACAATGGGTTGAAAACTGCCATCAGTCTGTAGCTCAAGTCCAATAAGAATATTTTTACTGCATGAGTTATTGAGTGCATACAATGTAGTCAGGATGAGATGTTTAGTTGATCTGCGTGCAGATTCTACCTCTGTCATATGAAGTCTTTTCTTGCCATGGTTTGGAGAAATATTATCATCATCCTTTTTTACAGAATGTATAATATTTGTATTATTAAAAAAACCAGGTGTTTCTGTATGTACCATATTTTGAGACATTGTACTTTAGTGTTTTAGAGATACAGATAAACTGTTAACTAAATACTCACAGCTCAGCTCTATATGTACCCTAAGCTGATTAACAGAGTAGCGGTAAAACGAGTCTGAACCTGTTATACGTTATATATAACGTCTATGATTGGATGATATACAGATGGTAGGGGTGAATTCGTAGTAGTGGAGAAAATGTACTTTGGTGGGGATGAATTATCTTAACGGTTAAAAGTAGAGAGGGGGCAAATTTGAACCTGATAACTTAGGGTGCCGTTCTATGATAGCAGAAAACGCAAAGCAGAAAGCAGAAATTCATTAGAGTGAAAGAGAGTGAAAATCTTCCTGTCTCTTTCACTCTTATGATTTTCTGCTTTCTGCTTTGCGTTTTCGGCCGACATGGGACGGCACCCTTAGATTTTAATTAGTTTCATATAAGAAGTACGAAAATTTTTATGTTTTATATTTATTTTTGAAAATATTTTAATAACATTTCAAAAAATATTTATTCTGTTAGTGTTATTAATATAATTCAAGTGGTTTAAAAGTATAGTTCCTTTGTACCCTATAGTACATTTTGAAAGGACCTCTTGGGGGTATGAGGGCGTGGTTGTGATTAGTTTTGTGTTTTTTTTTAATTCCTTGAGTTTTAAATAAAAAATAAATAAAAATGGAAAAGTTTAACCAAAGAATTAACGAAGCTTTGGATGGTCTAAAAGAGTATACCGATGAGAAGGACGTTTTACGAGCCTTAGATGCTTTCATTAGTGAATGCACCTCGGTGTCCTTGATTGAATGTCTGGTGATAAGAGCCATCGCGAATGATGATCAGGTCACTCTTGAAAAGTGCCTCCCAGTGATAGACAGATTGAAGGGGATGCTGAGGACGCTCAAAAAGGCAGCTAAAAGTAAAATTGGTGAGTACATTTTATAATTTTAGTGTTTTTTTAATAAAAAAAATAGAGTCAGTGTTAAATAAAATCTAAAAAAAAATCTTCCTATTCGGAGGCGTTGGTATACTTCGCGCGCTCGCAAGCCCTGCCATCGTTAATAATACCAAACCAACCACCCTGAAGTATGTACTCTTTGTAGCAAGATTGTACAAGTGAGGGGTTTAAAAGCATACATGAAAATGTTAATTCTAAAAAAAAAATAATAAAATAATCCTTAGAGTCGTTGGTATATTGCGTGTGCTCGCCACCTCTGCCATCGTTAATAACTTCATCGAATTACCACTCACATGCATTTACTCTTTATAGCAAGAGTATACAAGTGATCGGGTTTAAAAAAAATAAAATAAAAAATAAAAAACTTTGTATTTACTTTGTCTTCTTTTTTTATCTATTCCAAAAGGTTTAAAAAAAATATATATATCATTGTGTTTGTCCGTGGTGACTTCGAAAAATTTTATAATTTTTTGTTTAACATATAAATTTTTTTACGTCTAATTTGTTTTTTTTTTTAGAAAAATGCATAAGGGAAAATATCCCAAAAGATTCCCACACCTATATGCATTCAATGATACCTCGGGTGGTGGTGGCGGAAGCCCAACCCAAGACTTCAGGATCCCGCGATGGTATGAATGCTACCATCATTTTATCTGAAAATGAGGAACAGGTCGCGGTGCAGCCGTCAAAAAAAAACAACGGGCTGCAGTCCAAAATAAGAAGAGGGCTGCATCTGCAAAGAAACGGTTGGAGCAGACCGTTGATTTGGCAGGAAGTGATGAAGATATCATCACTAAAGAGACTGCTCCTCTCTCGAAGAGAGCCATAGAAAAGCAGAAGCAGTACAATACTGCTAAAGAGAGTGCTGCTCTCGAGAGAAAAAAGCGTCTCGAGAAAACGGCGCAAAAGCAGAGGGAATATAGGCAGCGAATGAGACAGCCTAAGGTTGAGGTCGTACAGGAGGTAGAGGATGATAACCTCAATCAACAGCTAATGGAAATAGCTGAACGTGAGGAAAAGATTTTTAATGGTAAGTTAGATATTTTTAATAATGTAAAAAAAATTTTTTTTTAAATTATATTAATTTATAAGAAAATATCTTTTATTTTTCAGAAAATTTGATGGCGTTAAACAGCATCATTGCTGTTCAAAGGGATCATGGTTCTCCGTCTGTAGCAGTAGCAGTAGGACCTTCTCAACATCCTGATGATCCTGAACCAGAAGCAGGACCATCCCGAGAAACTGATCCCGAGGCTGAACCAGGAACGTCACCGGCTTCAAGCATCTTCCAGGATGCACAAGGTAGGACAGAGAGAGATATCGTTTTATCTCCCTATATTATTAAAACTAGCTGTCAAGTTGTATCAACTTTTGTACTCATTCAATGAGCACTTTGCTTCCTGTAAGCAAATATGATTTGCTTTCTCATAGAGGAAGCATTAAGTATTCTTTACATCAGCATTAAATTCTGATTACTTGAGAAGTTATATTCGAAAATTACAATAAAGCATAACTTTCTTATTTTTTTATAAAATGCATTAATCTTTTAGGTGAATCGATTCGTCTAGACACAAAGAATCTTCATTTTCTTTACATCAGCTTTAAATTTTAATTTGTAACGATTCCTGGAGGTTGGTCTTGAGTTTAAGGTTCTGATATTGAGTAATGCTTATATTTAGTAGCTTATTGTGGATGTAAGACCTTATGCCCTCTCATAGGCTGGAATCGTGGGAGTGGGACGGTTCCCAAGGGAGGCAAGTAAAGACGCAATAATTAATTAACAATAACAACTTTATTCAAACAAAAAACCAAAAAGTAACAAGATAATATCGATTCTCGGCTACGGAAAGACTTGATATAAAACAAATTTATTAATGATAAGAAAGACTCGATATAAACTAAATGTTATTC
>UCOK01018173.1:0-12034 GCA_900474325.1 Synergus umbraculus | reverse complement strand
ATAATATATAATATTAATATATATATTATAATCTATATATAGATTATTATATTTAAATTATACAGTGAACACATTATATTCTTACAATATTATTTTGCGTTACTAAAATTTAAAAAAAAAATGACTGAAGGACAAAAAGTCAAAAGATCAGAGTAAATTTTTAGAAGCAGTTATAATCATTTTATTAAATTATATAATCCTATTATAAAAAGAACATACTTTCAGCTAACTTCATAGCGTTACCTCAATTTCTGACGTCAGCGTTACCACTGGTTACGCATGAAGTGAGCAGTAAGCCGAATGACGTAAATTATTTCAAATACGAAAAACGCGCGCTCAAGCGCGCGATTGAAGTCGTATATAATAAATATCATCCATTAAAAGAATAATTTGGTTTATAGAGTCTTCTATTACTTCCACATACACATATTACTTTCACATACAAGATATCTTTCTAAATTGAGTTTTATTCAAGATTCTCTAAATTTTAATCACCCACAAAGATATAATGATCGTTCCTTGACATGATAATACAAAGATAGTCAAAGTAGATAAATCAATGCTTATATATAAGCAATGTATATATATAAATCATGAGCATCTGAAAATATGGAAGCAATAAACAACCAATCCAATAAGATAACGTTTAACTCAGCGCTGACAGCAATTTTCTCACTATGGGGAAATAGCGATTCTATAATTGCCTTTAGTAAGATAAATGTTTAAAAAAAAAGGCAAAAACACATTCAATTTCCTTTCACCGTCACGCATGGGACACGTAATAGTACAACAGAGAGAACATTACCGACTTAACATTACACTCGTAATCGTGCATCCATGTGGAATATAATGCTCGATGCTGTTTATGGTAAATAGCAGCAATAAATCGAGCGTATCTATAAATATAGTATATGTATTTCTGATTTCATGCACACTTCATTTCAATACAATGGATTTGAGGAAATATTTTTGTTAACTGGCGAAATAGAGGTGAATAATAATATTTTAATCGTCTTGGAGTATCTTCCGACTGCTCGATGATCATTCGACATTTCAATGCTTCGAAAGTGCAGGGATGCGTTACATAATGTTCGTGGGCAATGTAAACAAAGCATGAGTCTTGAGAATAATAATAATAGGTGATGAACTGATGAAATTGTAGAATACTGTTAGAAATGTTGAATTTTTAGAAAAAGGGAAGAGAAAAAGTAGGTATTCCAAAGCTGAGGAAAAGACTTATTTATGAAAATTTTGCGTAGAATCATATTTGTTTTCCCGTAAACGGAATTTTTTGCATGTTCTATCTATTGCTTCCTACTTATAATTCTTATAAAGAAAGAATAAAGCGGAACGAATTTTCGATATCCTCTGCGATGCTGAACAAATCCTCTCAATCAGTTAAATTCACGGTCATGTACGCTCTTTAATCGAGAGGTTAATGCCACCGAAAAAGTTAAAGGAACTAGAGCAATGTTCTTTTACATATAGGAGAAAATACCTACATTTAAAAGTAGGTTTTTAGGAATTTTAAGTGATTACAAAAGATTTGTATAATATTGAAAAGATTTCAAAGAATTTTAAGGAAATTTTAGGGAATTTTGAAAAGTTTTCAAACATTATAAAGGTTTTTTTACGTATTTGAAAGGATTTAAAAGTTTTTCGTGCAATTATAAAGGATTTTAAAAGACGTGTAAGATTTTAAAAAAATTGTAATTAATTTAAAGTGATTTTAAAGAATTTATATTTTCCTCATGGAATTTTAAAGGATTTTACAGTAATAATTTTAATTATTGAATTAATTCAAAGAATTTCGATAGATTTTAAATGATTTACGAATGTTTAAATATTCTAAGGATTTAGTAAGTATTCTAAAGAATTTACGACTTTTTTTAAGGATCTAAAAAGAATTTAAGAGAATTTAAGCGATTTACCCAAATTTTCTAGTTACTTAAAATGTTTTTAAAAAGGTTATAAAAATGAGATTAAAAATTATTTTAAAGTGATTTTAAGAAATTTAGATTTTCTTCATGAAATTTTAAAGAATTTCACAAAACTTTTATAATTTATAAAAGATTTTGTAGAAGTTTAAGGAATTTGATGAGGTTTTCAAGAATTTTAATAGATATTTACGTATTTTAAGAAATTTCAAAGTTTTTTGTGAAATGCTAAAAGATTTCAAGAATGAAATAAACTTTTCATTGATGTAGAGCCAAAGAAGAAATTTCTTTGAATTAAATAAATTTTATTTGAAATTTTCTTTCGCCCTATATCAAAGAAATGTTTATTTAATTCAAAGAAACTTTTTTCTGGGTGCATTTGCAAATTCATAATGAGGAAAGCAAAGTGCCGAGCAAATGAGCACAAAAAATATTTTTAATTTTTACTAAATTCAATTATATTTATTGTATAAATTTATTATAAGTTTATTATATAAATTCATTTATTAAAACAGTCGTTCTTTTGGGTTTATTCAAGTTTTATGTATGTCCGATTGGACATATAAAACGTGTTAAGGTTTCTCATTAGATCACCGAAGTTAAGCATTACTTGCCTCGGTTATATTCGGATGGGAGCCGTTGTACAAGTTGGAGTGAAGTTTCGAAAGTTTTTCAAACCTTCTTCAATCCCAAAGTTATCAAAATGTTTTCAGATGGGATTGTGTTCATTGATGCCTCTGTTCCTGAGATTTTAAAGAATTTCAGAAAATTTTTATAATTTGTAAAAGATTTTGTAGAAGTTTAAGGAATTTTATGAGGTTTTCAAGCATTTTAATAGATATTTACGTATTTTAAGAAATGTCAAAGTTTTTTTGTAGAATGCTAAAGGATTTTAAGCAGCTTGTAAAATTTTTAAGTATTTTTGACATTTAAAAAATAATATTGTGGAATTTTAATAGTCCTCATCGAATTTTAAATTATGCCAATATGGGAAAGCTGCTGAAAAATTTCTCTGGGGAGGGTCAGAAAATTTAAAAATAAATGAAGTGTAGCTAGTATACAAAATAATTGAGAAATTTATAATTTTTTAAATGAAGAAACTTGTAATCCCTTGACTAATTTCAAAAAATTTTGATAAGTTTCGTAAAATTCTTTAAAATTCGTTTAATATCCTTCAAAATCCTGAAAATTACTTAATATCCTATAAAATCTCGTAAGATCCCTTAAAATTATTTAAAACCCCTGAAATGTCAAGAAATCCATTAAAATTCCTGACAATCCAATGGAATTTCGTAAAACCCCTTGAACATCCTTAAAAAATAACTTAATATCTCATAAAATATCGTTAAATACTTAAAAATATTTAAAAATACTTCAAATTACTTAAAATCACATGAAATCTCCTGAAATTTCTAAAATTCAATGAAATCTCATAAATCCCCTGAAATCTGTTAATTCCATAAAATATTAAGTCATCGAAAGAAATATCCCTTTAGCATCCTTTAAAATCTGGTTAAAGTCCTTTAAATTTCATAAAATTACTTGATATTCTTTAAAATTCCACAATCTATCCTCACATCCCTTAAAATTACTTAAAATTACTCAAATATAAAGAAATCTCATTAATACTCTTAAAATTCCTGAAAATCAACTGAAATTTCGTAAAATCCCTTGAGTCTCTTCAAAATTCTTTAAATTACTTAAGGGCATGTGTTACTTACCATATGAACAAATTTTTAAACCCGGTTTTTTTCCTACAATTTTTACATTTTCAAAAAAATTATAGTCAACATCCGTCAAGAACGTGAACACGGACGGATGTTGACTAAAATGTTTTTGAAAATGTAAACATTGTAGAAAAAACCGGGTTTAAAAACTTGCTTATATGGTAAGTAACACATGCCCTTAATATCCCATAAAATATCGTAAAATCTCTTTAAATTATTTAAAATTTCATGAAATGTCATGAAATCCATTAAAATTCAGAATTTGGTGAAATCTTTAAATTTGATAAATGCAATTCATATTCCTTGATATATTCCTTAAAATTCTACAATCTATTGTTATATTCCTTAAAATTACTTAAAATTACACAAAATACCATGAAATATCATTAAAACTCTGAAAATTCCTGAAAATCAACAGAAATTTCGAAAAATCCCTTGAGTCCCTTCAAAATCTTTTAAATTATTTAACATCACATAAAATACATTAAAATCCCTTAAAATTACTTAGAATCCCCAAAAATATCATTAAATCCCACAAAGTTACTTAAAATCACATGAAATCTCCTGAAATTCTTAAAAATCCAATGAAATCTCGTAAATCCCTTCAAATCAAATTGAAAATTTCTAAAATTAAAGAAAATATGCTAAGGTATGTTTATCTCGTCTTAAATTTTTGTAAAAATAAAAAAAGAATTTTTCAAAAAAATTTTTTTTTTACAAATGTGAATATTTAAGACCAGAGAAACGTACCTTAGTGCTTTAGCTTCAATTTCAGAAATTTTCAATTTGATATCTGAATAAATGTAGACGTAGCGTTACAGAGAAAAAAATGTCGGTAAGGTAGGGATCGGATAAGTCTTACATGGCCTTAAGTCCAAAAAATATTAAATACCTGAAAAAAATATTCAATAAAATATCGTAAAATCCCAGAAAATTACTTAAAATTCCTAAAAATCCAATGAAATCTCGTAACAATCCCTTGAAATCCCAACAGTCGTTAAAATAACTTAATATTCTACGAAATATTGTAAAATCTCTGAAAATTACTTAAAATTTCTTTGAAATCAATTAATATTTTTAAAATCTCAATAAAATTCGAAAAACCCTTTTAAATTCTTTAACATTATTCAAGGTTCCATGAAATCTCATGAAATCTATTAAAATACCTTAAAATCCAGAGAAATTTTCTCAAATTCCTAAAAATCTCTTAAAAGTTTCTCAAATTACTTAAAATTCCAGAAAATATATAGTCACATCCTTAAAATTACTTTATAATCCCATAAAATCTCATAATTCTGATGGTACCTGATCTTGATATCAAGATATATCTTGAAATATTTTTTTGCTTCACTAATAATTTATTTTTCACATCCAAGTAATTATTTTTATCACTTTAAATTATTTTCTATCTTTACATATAAACCTTTTTATTAATAATCTTTTTTCCAACGAAAATAATCTGAAAATAGTTTTCAAATTCCGTATATTCACACGTATTCGCGCAGTTTCTAAACCAATCACGTTTTCGACAACAATGCGTTCGATATATTGGTATAATATCTCTTTTTTAAGATTGATTGGAATACACAGCTTATTAATAACGAAAGTCCAGTTCCCAGAAATAAACTTTTCTCTGTGCTTGATTTCGGAGAGTCGTAGACATAATTTAAGCTGCACGTGCTGACCAGGATATTATTACACTAGATGCGTCATACAGGTTAACATTCGAAAACTATTTCACATTTAAGTAAAATTTGGGTCACTATTTATAATAATAAAGTAGAATCATTTGTCGTCTGTCTTTATTTTGCATTTTTTAATTTTTTATATATATATTCTATCAGATGTTACACGGAAAAAAGAAAGTAGCTGAATTTACCATTTAAAATAATCAACGTGCGCTCTGAACGCATTTTTCCTGGAATTTAGTAAGTTTTACTATTTTAAACTGTAACTCTTACAATGAAAAAGCAGAGTTTGCAATTTTCTTAGCAAAAATTACCATTTGAAATAGTAAAGCTTACTAAATTCCAAGAAAAATGCGTTCAGAGCGCAAGTTGACTATTTTCTTTTTTCTGTGTAAGGATTTCCAAAAATTTCAAGAGATCACGCAGATTTTGAGATCAGACTTCTGTAGTAACTCCGTTGTCTGCAAAAATACTCAAATACGCACATAACATATATTTAGCACTAATAACAATAACTCATCAGCGTAATATTGTTAATCGCACCTGGCACATATTCTTTCGGCAGCTTCTCAAGATTATGTACCAGGAGTTCATTGTCTTGCGACACTATGGTAATAATTCAACAGTTAAGAGCTCACTAGACATAATAATTGGCGGTGGGCGGGGCACTTTAATGATCCAACAATAAGTGTCGTTTTGGTGTTGTACAATCTATAATATACCGCAGCAAGTTCAAGTCGTAGACTACCGTTCACAGATTCTTTCCAACCTTTCGATTGTTCAAGTGCTTTTACACTCTTATACCATATATATGTAGCATAACTCATACAACATCTGAAATCCCATAGAAAACATAATTCATGCACAAAATGAGAATTACATGATCATAGAAAAACTTAAATCATGAAAATACATGTAAAATAAAATACATAAACCGTGATTTTGCTTTGCAAAGATGTTAAAAGTAGTACTGGTGATCGAAATCAAAGATACAGAGGTTTAACACAATTAAAGTTTATTTAAATTAACAGGATTGCTCAATTCACAAAATACCGATGATTTCTAATATGAATAAGAAATTTAAGGTATAATCCAGATTCTGAGAGAAGTTTCACAAACTTAGCAAGAGATAATTAGATTATTTTGAGAGATGTTTCACTAAAGATGTAAAGATATGAAATAACTCGCAAATCAATGAGTAAACATTGATTTAAAAGATGTTTGAGATTTAAAAGATATAAATTAACAAAAGAAAAGTGTGATCAGTTAAAGAAACTTGAAGAGACTCAACACAATGAAATTTAGTCAAGAAAAATGAAGACTCAAAGTGATGAACAAAGATGTAATCAACTCTTCAGATATAGAGAAAAACTCAAAAAGATGATGAGAAATAGAGAGACTTAAGAAGATGTGAATTTTTAGGATACGAAAATGTAACTCAGTAGATAATTCAACGAAGCTCTGAACTCGTACAAGATCAAAGTATCACTGAAGTGAAGAGTCTTTCTATGGTTCAGAGATACATTTTTAGAGAAAGTAAGAATATTAGAAAAAGTAGCATTTGAATTTTATGATGGTTATATCTGAAGGGTCGAAGAGTACCTGGATCTTAGCGCGTATAGAACTTTTAAACATAGAAATGTAGCAAGACTATAGTAATAAGCTAGGTCTTTGGTAGAATCATAAAAAGCTTAAAGATTTGGGGAATTTCAGATTTTCATAATAGGAATGGAAAACCCAGCAAATATACTCATTGGCAGAGAAATAGTATTATCGAGAGAAATACTAAGGTATTATGTTTCTAAACTCAGACTTAACATTATTGTTATTAACAAGCATGTCTTTTTTAAAGGAATATACAATTATTTGATTAAACAAAAGACATCATTGGCGAGAAAACATATTGAAATTACCCTTTTCAAGAAATCATTTTTAATTCAAGAGAATCTTTTCAAGAATCAGCACGTTTCATCTTTCATGCGATTTCACGAGGAAATTGATTCAATTATTTGGTAATGAAAGACTCTGTCTATACCATAATACCAGAATAATCGGAAAATAATTTTAAAATAGCATCAAATCATCAAATGGGAGCAGATTTTTAATTAACAGAGCAGATATTATACGAGATTTTTATGATGTTCTAAAGATTTTGTGGAATTTTAGGGAATTTGATGAGGTTTTCAAGAATTTTAATAGATATTTACGTATTTTAAGAAATTTCAAAGTTTTTTCTGAAATGCTAAAAGATTTCAAGAATGAAATAAACTTTTCTTTGATGTAGAGCCAAAGAAGAAATTTCTTTGAATTAAATAAATTTTATTTGAAATTTTCTTTCGCCCTATATTAAAGAAATGTTTATTTAATTCAAAGAAACTTTCTTTTGGGTGCATTTTCAACTTCATAATGAGCACAAAGAATATTTTTAATTTTTACTAAATTCAATTATATTTATTGTATAAATTTATTATAAGTTTATTATATAAATTCATTTATTAAAACTGTCGTTGGTTTGGGTTTATTCAAGTTATATTTATGTCCGATTGGACATATGAAACGTGTTAAGGTTTCTCATTCGATTACCGAAGTTAAGCCTTGCTTACCTCGGTTATATTCGGATGGGGAGCCGTTGTACAAGTTGGAATGAAGTTTTCGAACCATATACCATATACCATATTTCGAACCATAATACCAGAATAATCATAAAATAATTTTAAAATAGCATCAAATCATCAAATGGGAGCAGATTTTTAATTAACAGAGCAGATATTATACGAGATTTTAATGATTTTCTAAAGATTTTGTGGAATTTTAGGGAATTTTGAAAAGTTATTAAAAATTATAAAAATTTTTTACGTACTTAAGGGGATTAAAAATTTTTTCGTGCAATTATAAAGGATTTTAAAAGGCTTGTTAGAATTTTAAGAAATTTTGATTATTTTTAAGTGATTTTAAGGAATTAAAATTTTTCCCATGGAATTTTAAAGGATTTTACAGAATTTTTATGATTTATAAAAGTTTTTGTAGAAGTTTAAGGAATTTTAAGAGGCTTTCAAGAAATTTAAGAAATCTTTACGTATTTTAAGGAATTTAAAAGTTTTTCGTGGGATTCTAAAGGATTTCAAAAAGCTTGTAAAAATTTTAAATAATTTTGAAATTTTAATAGTCCTCATAGAATTTTAAAAACTTTCAAGTCATTTTTGAGATATTTTCTTTCAAGAGTTTTTTTTTTTTTTGAAGATTTTAATGCACTTTATGAAATTTTAAAGAAATTCGCGAGATTTTTATGACTTGTAAACTATTTTGTAAAATAATTGTAAAGGATTTCATGGAATTTTAAATATTGTGTAGGTGAAAATGTTTTATGGAATTTTGAAGGATTACAGGAAATTTTAAGAGATTTTTAGGAATTTTAAAAAGATTAGTGAAAATTGAAGGGATCTCATGAAATATTAACAAATTTGATGCGACAAGAAATTTTCATGAATTTTAAGAGATCTTGTCAAAAGTTGTTGTAAATGAACATACATGTAAAATAAAATACATAAACCGTGATTTTGCTTTGCAGACATCACTGGCGAGAAAACATCTTGAAATTACCCTTTTCAAGAAATCATTTTCAATTCAAGAGAATCTTTTCAAGAATCAGCACGTTTCATCTTTCATGCCCCTTTTTGCATGTTTGTCAGTTTCAAAACACCTTTATCAAACTGTAATTTGCGATTTCACGAGGAAATTGATTCAATTATTTGGTAATGAAAGACTCTGTCTATACCATAATACCAGAATAATCGGAAAATAATTTTAAAATTGCATCAAATCATCAAATGGGAGCAGATTTCCATATCAACTACTATATTTTTCCATTTCTCGGACCTGATATTTCTAGACCTCCCTTTTTTCATTCTTCGTATAGTTGATGGTGTTCCTTTTTTGTTATTGGATTCCATGAATCGATTTCCTTGATTCAAGAGTACTTACATCGATATCAGAATTGCTGTATTCTGTAAGCAATGAAAACTACCACGCCTGCGATTATCGTTCTTCGCTGATCGATTTGGCCGACTGTATTATTGCCAGTCACGATTCTTCACCGTTACCTTGTTTCATAAGATTTGCTCTTAAATTGTCCGCTATTTATACGTGATAGGAGTATAATGATTGAGGTATTGCTGCTCTTAGAGTTAGCACTTATGTACATAACGAGTTAGCACCGAAACATCAGAAATAATCGTGTGAAGCGAGAGTTCTTAATCACCTTTTATTCTTTCAGACAAATGAACACTTTCTCCGAATCTCAAGAATTCTCAGAAAACATTATTCTTCGATTAAAAGTTTCTCCCAATTATCTTATTATTCTAATTTGGCATATCATATACAAAGTGCTTTTTAAGTTTCCAGGACACCCAAAATTTATATATATATTCTTTCAAGTTTTGCAGCAACTGAGGAGACTTTCTAAAATTTCCTTAGTGCAAAATAAATAAGATGTCGAACTCGAATTATAATCATTAAACTAAATTATCTCTTTGCACACGAGGTTTTCTCTTCCTGCAAATATAAGAGTTTTTTTTCTCAGATTCAGTGAGTTCTCCTGTCAATATGAATATGGTGGAACTAATAGAGCAGCGATTTACTGATCTGAGAATCTAAGTCGGTATTTTCATTGAAATTTGAATTTTTCTGATGTAAATAGCTGTGAACGGAAGTAGGTGCTGGATGATCATTCTTTGAAATTTAATAACCGAGTTCGTGACTACACCTGCTCTCTATCGAATTACGGCAGACCGGGCAGACTGCAGTCTTCTTCTTGCCCAAGACACTTATCCGGTGGTGGCCAGTTGCCCACGAATCGAGGATTTACGATCTCTCATAGACACGATCGACAATGATTCTATAAATCAAGGGGAAGAAGTACTTAAGGCGTCCAATATTCAAGGTAGTTGCTCGCTAAGTGCACGATCCTTATTTCTGCGCCTTCAGCATCCATAATCAATGGCGTATAATCTCTTGTTTTCCGCACAACAAACCAAATTATTCGAAAACAACTCTTCGGGCGTTTTACTCATAACAGGGTGGCCACATGTCAGGGAAGTCAGGGAAATGCGAGTAGTTATCAGGGAAAATAAAAATTGACATTTATATTAGCTATTTTATTTTTGTCGTAGTAAATATATAACTTTTATAATTTATTTAACAAATTTTAGAAAGTATCCAAAGATTTCGAAGGATTATAAATAATTTCCAGGTATTCACTTAGATTCTCTAGGTTTCTTATGATTTCAAGATATTTTCAATAATTTTAAAGGATTTTAAGAGGTTTTTAGGAATTTTAAGTGATTACAAAAGATTTTGTATGATATTGAAAAGATTTAGTTGAATTTTAAAAGGAATTCATGGAATTTTAAGAGATTTTTTAAGGAAGTTAAGGGAATTTAAAGAATTTTAAGGAAATTTTAGGGAATTTTGAAAAGGGATTTAAAAGTTTTTCGTGAAATTATAAAAGATTTTAAGAAACTTGTAAGGATTTGAAGAGATTTTAGGGAATTGTAAATATTATCATAAAAATTAAAAGAATTTTAAAAGGTGTGTAAAATTTTTAAAAAATTTTAATTACTTTAAAGTGATTTTAAAGAATTTATATTTTCCTCGTGGAATTTTAAAGGATTTTACAGTAATAATTTTAATTATTGAATTATTTCAAGGAATTTCTATAGATTTTAAACGATTTAAATATATTTTAACTATTCCAAGAATTTAGTAAGTATTCTAAAGAATTTACGACTTATTTTAAGGATCTAAAAAGAATTTAGGAGAATTCAAGTGATTTACCCAAATTTTCTAGTTATTTAAAATGTTTTTAAAAAGGTTATAAAAATGAGATTAAAAATTATTTTAAAGTGATTTTAAGAAATTTAGATTTTCTTCATGAGATTTTAAAGAATTTCACAAAATTTTTATGATTTATAAAAGATTTTGTAGAAGTTTAAGGAATTTGATGAGGTTTTCAAGAATTTTAATAGATATTTACGTATTTTAAGAAATTTCAAAGTTTTTTGTGGAATGCTAAAAGATTTTAAGAATGAAATAAACTTTTCTTTGATGTAGAGCCAAAGAAGAAATTTCTTTGAATTAAATAAATTTTATTTGAAATTTTCTTTTGCCCTATATCAAAGAAATGTTTATTTAATTCAAAGAAACTTTTTTCTGGGTGCATTTGCAACTTCATAATGAGGAAAGCAAAGTGCCGAGCAAACTTTAAAACTGTCGTTCTTTTGGGTTTATTCAAGTTATATTTATGTCCGATTGGACATACGAAACGTGTTAAGGTTTCGCATTAGATCACCGAAGTTAAGCATTACTTGCCTCGGTTATATTCGGATGGGAGCCGTTGTACAAGTTGGAGTGAAGTTTCGAAAGTTTTTCAAACCTTCTTCAATCCCAAAGTTATCAAAATGTTTTCAGATGAGATTGCGTTCATGATGCCTCTGTTCCTGAGATTTTAAAGAATTTCAGAAAATTTTTATAATTTGTAAAAGATTTTGTAGAAGTTTAAGGAATTTTATGAGGTTTTCAAGCATTTTAATAGATATTTACGTATTTTAAGAAATGTCAAAGTTTTTTTGTAGAATGCTAAAGGATTTTAAGCAGCTTGTAAAATTTTTAAGTATTTTTGACATTT
>UCOK01018172.1:0-24732 GCA_900474325.1 Synergus umbraculus | reverse complement strand
GCCAGGTACACAAGTTTCTGTTAGTGGCTGGGGATGTCACTCGCCTAGAGTGTAAGTTATTAAGAATATTACAAAGAATTGTAAGCAGTTGTAACTTAGCATGTTCTTTATTCATATTCTAAAATTAATCAAACAATGTATGTTTTCCTGATTTCAGACCTCCATCAAACTTAACACGGAGATTACGTACAATCCATTTACCAATAATGGACCATGCAGAGTGTTTGAATACATATCCAATTGGCGTCGGTCTTTCTTTTAAACATATCTGCACTTACGATGAACATCAGCTTTGTGCCAGGACTGATATAGGCACTCCTTTAGTTGCTAGAAATAAATTAGCTGGAGTTCACGTTTATAAAGGAGATATTGTAAATCGGAGAAATCCTGATGTTTTTGTAAGCGTGCAACATCCTGACTACAATGCATGGATCAGGCAAAACACCATCTTAATGTGAATCAGCGGGAGGTGTATCACTGATTGGGAGAAGTAACTAATGGTCATTGAATCTAACGAAAAAGATAATAAATAACGAATTAGATGTTCGAGGCTATTAAATATGTGAGATAATAATATTTTGTGTCAAATAAAGATGATTTTGATTCAGTTTACTTCTTTATTTTACAATAAATTAGTTTCAGAATCATTATACCAACGCTAATTTATCATGTACCATAAGATTCAGTGCCTTATCAACGATACAAAAAAATGCAAATATTAACTTATAATGCGTGACTTATAATGCAACAATTAGTTAAAATTGCGCAAGTATTTTGCGCCATCTTGGTTTACAGGCAGAACAAATAAAGCTTGATTATAAAAGACGAAAAATATACTGAATATCTTTCATTAGCTTTCATTATCGTCTTTAGTTTAGCAATTATTGTATCATCTGAATTGCGTAATTTATAGTTTAAACTATGGCAAAAAAAGTATATTTGCTTCTGCTAATTGTTCTGGATGTTGTGTGTCAAGGAATTATCGCGACTCTATCAGCCGACATAAGTAAGTATAATGACATCTACTAATGATTAATAATCTACATCATCTAATGATTTTTTATTAGCTATTAGAAACATTGCGAATATGAAACAATGAAAATATGGAAATATAACATGAAATAATTCTAGGCAAATCATCGGATGTTCTTGCACGCAAAAAACGTGTAATTAGTCTCCAGCCGGGTGGAAACACTCCAACGCTAATTGATAGTGTTCCCTATATTGTAAATATTAAAGAAAATGGTCGCAGCTTTTGCGTGGGTGCGATACTGTCGCATTACAGTGTTATCACTGCTGAACGCTGTATTAGGTACGATAAATCGGCATACCATGTTTATTCCGGTTCAGGATATACGCATCATAGTCAAATTCACGAAGTCACATCGAAAGAAACATATCTTGGCAATAAACCGCAGCATCTTTTCGACGGCATTGCCTTGATATCTGTTGATCCCCCTTTCGTGTTTAATGCAAAAACATCATTCATAAATCTGCACGTAGGAAATTTACCGGCAGGTACCATCGCATCCGTTAGTGGCTGGGGGTGCACATATCCAAATACGTAAGATATTAATAGCATGTTAAATATACATATATACATTATTTATATTTTAAACCAAAATTTGTATTTAAAATAAATTTGTCTTTTTGACGATTTCAGAGTTAGCCCAAATCGGAAACTACGAACAATTACTGTACCTATATTGAACCAAAGAGAGTGTCTAAATAGCTACCCGAGAACTTTAGGCATTTCATATAAGCATCTTTGCACTTTCCACGAACAAAAACTTTGTGCCCATACTGATGCTGGTACTCCTTTAGTTGTCGATAATATGCTAGCAGGAATTTACGTTTGGAAAGGAGAATTTAGGGGTATGAAGAATCCTGAAGTTTATGTAAACGTGCGAAATCCTGAATACAGAAGCTGGATCTCGGCACATGCTCTCTTAATGTAAATCTTTCAAAAGAAGCTTACACCGTCAGGAAATCTTATCCACATAATCCATTGATATCTATCATACGACTTTTTATTTTCAAGTGATTATCGCCATAATGGCTTGCGAAAAATTTATTGTTACTAAAACTTCAAAATCATAAAGAATGTGAAGAAAGATTAGATTAAGGACACGTTTTTTAGCGATTATTTTACAATGTTTGAAATGCAGTTAATCTAATATGAGCTAATAAAATTCGATTATAAAAGCCGATCAACTCGGAAATTTTCCATTGCGTCGTCTTTAAGTCGACAATTTCTAAAAGCAGAACAACACCAACTTTGTATAAAATGGTAGCGAAAATACTTTTACATCTGGTCATTCTTTGCGGGGTTTTGTACCAAGGAATTATCGCGACTTTGTCAAAAGATGATGTCCGTAAGTAAAATGATATCTGGTCTATAAATAAATATCTGATATAAATTATATCTGGAATAAGGAATAAAGTATTCAGCAATAAATTGATGAACCACTTCCAGAAGAATCGTCGTCTCTTCTTGCACGCGAAAAACGTGTAGTTAATCTCGAGCCGGGTGGAAACCGGAATATGCGGATTGAAGAAGCTAACTACATGGTAAATATTAAAGAGGACAACCATTCCAGGTGTGCAGGTGTGATACTGTCCGTTTACACAGTCATCACTGCTGCTTTATGTGTTCGCCTTGCCGTAACGCAATACGAAGTTCAGTCTGGTTCAACATATCCACAATATAGTATAAATCACGCTGTAACATCGAAAGAAACACATTTTGGTAGTACTCCTCATGGACATTTTGATGGTATTGCTTTGCTAACTGTCAATCCTCCCTTCATCTTTGGTTCAAAAAAGGGAAACATAGGATTGTACTCAGGACCTTTACACACAGGTACACTGGCTACTGTTAGTGGTTGGGGATGCAGATACCCATTTGTGTAAGTTCTCAATAACAGACATTGAATTGATGAAACTGCTTTAAAATTGATGAAATTTTTATAAAGTTTTCTAATGAAGACGCAAGATCTGTGTTTCATTGGCATTCAAGTGATATTTATTCTATTTCAGAAACCTTGCAGGACTTCCTCGGAGACTCCGTAAAATCACTATACCAATAATGAACCATGGAGCATGTCAACAAGCCTACCGAAATATTTTTGCATTGTCGAATAAATATATTTGCACTTATGATCGTCAAAAATTCTGTGCCCATACTGATTTCGGTGCTCCTTTAGTTATTAATAATATGCTTGCTGGAATTCACATTTTTAAAGGAGAAGTTCCTGATCAACTAAATCCTGACGTTTTTCTTGACTTGCAACTACCCGAATATAGGAATTGGATCAGGGAAAAAGCTCTCCTAACTTGAATCTACTAGAATTATCTGTTTCTTTGTGAACAGTAATGAACAACAAATAGATATTAAATAAAAATATAATTTGAAGACAACTACAATGCTTTTTCATTGAACTACCTATTGCTGATTGTTTCCCAAGAATTGATATATATCAGTTTATTCCATTAATAGTTATAGCTGATTCAGTAGAAGTTCGAAGTGAAAATTGTTTGTTCAATTTTGTATAGTAGATTAAATGGAATCTCTTATATTTGTTGACGTACTGGTTAATACAATTTGAAATGTAAATATATATTTTGCAAATTGCCTCACTTCGAAAACATGATTACACATTAATTGTTTCGTAAGGTAAATTATAGTTATTGTTCTGATGCTCTAATAAAATTCACCAAAAACAGAACAATCGGGAACAACTGAAATTAAAAAAAACTGCAGTTGCTAATAAAGTATATGTTTATTATATAGTTATGTTTTTTATATATTTTAATTTACTTTGCATAATTGCAATAATACATTACATTTAAAATAATTAATCTTACAAATTACCCGGTATCATCCTTTTTTTCAATGGAGTATGTACAAATAAGCTGTATTGTATGGATCATATAGATTGTATCAATTTGGATGTCTACGCAATCATTCTTAAAGCTACTTATATCAACAAATATTGGCTAATTGCAAGCAACAATAAAATTTCACTAATTCACATTAAGAGAGCATGTCGATGGATCCATTCTCTGTATCCAGGTGCTTGCAAGTCTATAAAGATTTCTGGATTCATTTGGTGACGAAACTCTCCTTTATAAACGAAAATACCAGCTAGTTTATAATCAACAACTAAGGGAGCACCGATATCACCACGGGCACAGTACTTTAGATCATGATAAGTGCAAATATGTTTGTAAGATACTGTAAAATTATGTCGGTAGTCATTTTGACATGTAACATGGTTTATTATTGGTACACTGATTTGGCGGAGTCTTCGCCCGTAGCCAGAAGGTGCTGGTCTGAAATAAAATAAAATAGCAGTATAAGGAAGACGCATTCAATAGACATAGGCTTTATTATAATAATCATGTTGCATTTAATATATGTTATTAATAACTCACTGTAATGGGTAGTTGCATCCCCAACCACTAACAGTAGCCTGTGTTCCTGCCGTTAAAGGTCCTGTGTACAATTGTATGGTTCCCGTTGTTTGACCAAACGTAAAAGGAGGATCGACAGTTAGCATGGCAATGCCGTCAATATCAAGTTTATTATGTGGATCATTGCCGTAATATGTGGCTAGCGATGTTATCGTGTGAGTTGTACTAGTATGTGTATATCCCGAACCAGCGAGAATCGAATATTGCGAATGATCGAATCGAAAGCAGCTCGCAGCAGCAATTACTGAGTAATGCGATAGTATGACACCAGCGCATTTTACTCGATTTTTTTCTTTAATTGTTAACATGTAATACAAGTATTGAATCGGCACTGGCCGATGATTACCTGGCTCGTGATTAATTACACGTTTTTCGCGTGCAAGAAGAGACGACGATTCTTCTGGAAGTGTTTTATCAATTTAGTTCTCAATGCTTTATTCTTTATGTCAGATATCATTTATATCAGATATGTATTTATATCATATATTTATTTATTCTAGACCAGATATCATTTTACTTACGGATGTCATGGTTTGATGAAGCGATAATTCCTGGATATAAAACGCCGCAAAGGACTATTAGATGTAAAAGTAGTTTCTGTACCATTTTATACTATAAAGTAGTCGAGGTGATGTTCTGCTTTTCACAATTGCTGCGCTGAAGACGATACAATGGGAAAATTTTGTAAGAATTAGTCGTCTTTTATATTTATTTAATATCTGGTAAAGTACTTAGCAGCATGTAAATTGTGAGAATCATTGTGAAATTTATGAGATCGAATTTGTTTAGAATCACGCAGGCTGGACATGTTCAAGTCAACTTAGTCAATGAATGTTAATGTCAAGTCTGCTGATGTTATTTGTCAAAGGATTTTAGACTATACGTAATTCACTGGTTTGCTTTATTTTGGATACCGTCATTTTTAAGCCGACGTTGATATTTAACTTTTCCTTTATTGTTCTATTACATGTTTTTATCCTCTTGCGGAGAGGAAAATTTGAAAGGATTCTCATATAACTTGTTATCTTTAATTGTTTATCAGCGGCTTTACTTACGAAAACAATTATTACGCTAACATAACACTGAGGAATTAAAACAATGATAATTATATAATTGAACGAACTTACCTGTAAGTGAAGTTCGATTGTAATTGTATAAGCGCCTCCTCCTCAAGATCAACACGTAGATGTTGAAAGCAACTTACGGCAATTTAAGAAGAAGAGAATGTAAAAATAAATTTTTACACTGAAAGAAGAAATATTTAATATCAGAACAACATTTCTGACAAACTCAAAAACATAAACGTGAAAAACAAACTATCCATTCAAAATGGTGTTAGAGAAACTTAATCTATCTTGTACAATAGGTCGCTTGTAAAACATTGCAAATGTTTGTGAACTCTTAGTCCATCCTGCAGTCTTCCTAATAACTTAATGTTTGAGAAGTAACTGCTTTATGAGGCTTTCTTTTCTTCTTTCCCATCTTTGACTCACTTAAAAAAAAGGAACGAAGTGGATTGTCTGACACGCGATTGTCAGCGACGCGCACGCCCCCGTTTTTGGTTCTTTTAGCTTTTAAGTTGTGGTAATTCTGACTCAAAGTTGGGGAACTACGTGTTGATCTTGAGGAGGAGGCGCGAAATACAATCACAGATTAAATACAGTTAGATTATAAGATACAAAGTATTCAAAAAATCTTCCATAATTTAATGTAAACAATGTCAGAAAAAGTATATTTTCATCTATGCATTTTAAATTTTTACTATGTTGCATTTTATGACAAGGAATCATAAAAAATACTGATGTTTTCCAATATATTCAACATGCGAAATACAATGCATGGATCAGGAAAAATATTCGCTCAATGTGAATTAGCGAAAGTTTACTGTTTCTTGGCAAATACTTGCTAATTGAAACAGCTGTGAATATGATACAATAAATTACTTCGGATTGTGTAGAAAGCATTGAATTTACAATTACACCATCAAAATTGACACAACTCATACAATCCATAAACTCCTCTACTTTATTCATATAAACCGCACTGGCAGAAATATAATACATGTCGTAACACAAACTACTTTAAAACAGGTATAATCAATATACATATATACAAATGTTAAGCATGCAAGAAATCTTACATTGCTAGTGTTGAACTGTTCGATTATGTTTTTAATTAAGAATCAGAAACATTCTTATTAAACACTATATTTATTTAAGTATGAGTAAAGATACAAATTGATTCTTATTGTAAGTCCGGTACAAAATATAAGATACAAAAGTTAAATGTTCGGAAGTGCGATACGGTGCGTGCTAACAGATTCTAAGTCAGAATATATATATCATCTATTTCACAATGTTTTATTTACCATATAGCTTAACACCTTATTTATGTCTATCATATATTCGCAGATATAACATTTTCTAAACCACCTATAAAAGACGAACACCAATTAATTTTTTTCATTTAGTATTATTTACTGCAATTTAAATTCAAAAATGAAAGACATAGCATATAAGCATCTATTAATCCTTTGTGGACTTTTCTTTCAAGGAATTATCTGTTCTTCATTAGACGAGAATTCCAGTAAGTAAAATATTATCGGTTATATAAATATATCCGTAAATAAATATATCGGTTATATATTGATAGTATTAGTTATTAAAAACTATTATTCCCGGATTAACTGATCAAATTCTTGCAGGGGGATCATCGGATTTTCTCCTGCGCAATAAACGAGTAATTAATCACTTGGTCGGTGGAGACGTTCCTACAAAAATTGAAGATGCTCCCTACATTGTAAACATTAAAGCACATGGGAAAAGTCTATGCGTTGGTAGTATATTGTCGCATTACTCTGTTATCACTGCTGCTTCTTGTGTTGAGTCTCATTTATCGGCGCTCCAAGTTGAATCTGGTTCAGGATATTCATATCGTTCTAAGGATCATAACGTAACATCGAAATCATCTTTTTACGGCAATCCTTCGAATGGACCTATCAATGGTATTTCCTTGATTACTGTTGATCATCCTTTCACGTTTGGTCCAAAAACTCACGCAATACAGTTGCACGTTGGAGCTGTAAGGGCAGGAACACTGGGTAAAGTTAGTGGTTGGGGATCCTGGCATTCAACAATGTAAGTAATCAATAATTTAATATATTAAATGAAACATGTAACTTGTCTTTAATTGTACATCAGGATTCTAAACTTTTATTTCCATCATTTTTAGAGCTCCAATGTCAGAGAGGCGGAAACTACGATCAATCATTTTACCATTAATAGACCATGGATTATGTACAAATATTTACAAAGGCAGCTTTCAAATTTTAAATATACATCTTTGCACTCATGATACACATCAATGTTGTGGGGTTACTGATATTGGCGCTCCTTTAGTTATTAACAATATGTTGGCTGGGATTCACATTTGGAAAGGAGAGAGAAGCAACAATATGAATCCCGAGATTTTTATAAGTGTGCAGTATCCCACCTACCAAGCATGGATCCATCACAATGCTCTCTTAATGTGAATTGTTGAAAATTCTCTGATACATTTCAAGTTTCTCTGAAATTCTCTGTATATTCATTGTATATTCTTTCAATGCTGTAGAATGGAGTAAATAGATGAAATAGAAATGTATATTTCCATAGCAATCACATAACATACATATCGCGAATTTTAATATTCCTTTGTTAGCTATATTGTAAATTCCTGCAAATTAACATGTAATGGATGTATTCAACATGGCGGCAGAAATTGATGTGCAACCAATGCGCATGCGTTGCGCTCGGCATCTGATTGGTTGCTATTCGCGCGAAGTTTAAATGCTAAAAAATAGCTATTCCTATAGTAATTATTGTTATTAGTAGTATTAATAGTAATTGTTATAACTATATAGAGAGAGGGAACTTCAAAGAGATGGAGCAAATAAACCAGTCAGAAATTAATTTATTCCTTCCAGTTATGGAAGACGTATCTTAAATGCGTAGTATAAAATTTAGTGTATTTACATATAAAATTTATATCTATCATACGACTTGTAATCTTTAAGAACTTGTTGTTGCATTTCATAAAGAATACGTTTATTTGTGCTAAAGCTATAAAAATAATACTCAATCCACTATGCTATTTTAATGTAAATCTGCGGACATTAACTTATTTTAGATATTTTTCGCTCTGTGCACATTTATAGGAAATATGCATAACTTAATAATTTCGGTTCAACAATATAGAATACTTTCTTCTTGTATAACATTGAGAACATATTACGTGACATAAGCCATAAAATGACTAATAATAAGCCAATATAACAACATTTTTATTGTTTTCCTTATTGTTTATAAGTTTTATGGTTACAGTATCTATATGTATATCGTCCACTGTGCATGCTACAATAAAATTGCAATATCTCTGTGCCAGCTCTATAAAATGTGTGTCTTGACGATATGATATCGCCAGAACAGTTAAAGTTATCAAATTATTCACTTTAACTGAGGTAAGGGTATTTCTATCTATGTATATGTGTCATAAGGAATAACTTCCCTGTCAGAATCAAAACTTATTGCTTTGGAATAAAATTGTTTGCTTTACCTTACGAAATAATTTCCTGCTGTAAAAGCTTCAACAATAAGTTAATCATAAAGCAAATAAAGTACATGTGACTATGACAAACGATCGTTACTAATAATCGTTTGCTTTTGAGTAGTTTTCAATATAGCAACAGAGTAAAGCAACATTTCATCTGAATTGTGAAATTTAGTGCATGAAATGGCAGTAAAAATATATTTTCATATGCTGGTTCTTTGCATCACTGTTTGGCAAGGAATTACCGAGACTTTATCGGAAGATGATATCAGTAAGTATTACGATTATGACATCCGCTATCTTAATGTATCTATAGGTCATTTTCATGTAACTTAAGTTTTCAAACTGAAATCAATTGTGTTTTTAATAAAACTTAATAAAACCCCTTAAAGACCTATCTATAGAATAAAGCTGATTGATGTTCAGATGTATTTACCAAATCCTTGCAGGGGAATCATCGGATGTTCTCATTCGAGAAAAACGTGTAATTTATCACGAGGAAGATGGAGGCAGTGCAACGAAGATTGAAGAGCTTCCCTACCTTGTAAATATTAGACAACATGGAAAAAGCAACTGCGTTGGCACTATACTATCACATTATTCTGTCCTCACTGCAGCTACTTGTGTTACATTTCATTTATCGGCGTACCAAGTTGAATCTGGTTCAGCACATTCACATCGTAGTAAGAATCACACAGTAACATCTAAATCAACATATTTCGGTTCTCCTCCGCATGGACATTACGATGGTATCGCCTTGCTTTCTATTGATTATCCTTTCGTGTTTGGTCCAACAACTAAAGCAATAACTTTGCACCAAGAAAATTTATCGGAAGGTACACCGGCTACCGTTAGTGGATGGGGAGTCTGGCATCCAGTAGCGTAAGTTATCAATAATATATCTGAAATACACATAACTTTTAAGAATATACTTTAAAATATACTTTAACTTGTAATTCGTGTGTTTAAATATTTGTGACTTCCCTATTTCAGAAATATAACAGGAGTAAAACGAAAACTTCGATCAATGACGTTACCGATTATGGATACTAGAGTATGTCAGCGTATTTATCGGAGACACTTTCAAATTACAAATAAACATATTTGTACTTATTGTGCACAAAAATCCTGTGCGCAAACTGATGAAGGTGCTCCTTTGGTTGTGAACAATCAGCTGGCTGGGGTTTATGTTTGGAAAGGAGAAGTTATAGGAGTAACAAATCCTGATGTTTTTGTAAACATCCAGAACTTCGATTACAGACAGTGGATCATACATAATACTATCTTGATGTGAATCATCAGTGAGGGCGATATTTATTGTATTTTTTATGGTATTTCTGTTATCAGTATCATAAAGAATCTAACAATTGTGTAAAATATAATAAAAGTTATCATTTATTGTCTAAAATGTTTATTACAACGGAGAATATAAAAGACGATCGTACTATAATCATCTGAATTGCGAAATTTAGTCTAAAAAATGAGAGGAAAAATAGTTTTGCACCTGTTCATTCTTGGTGGAATTTTTTCTCAAGGAATTATTGGGACATCAGCAGATGAAGAGATAGGTAAGTAAACTATAGACCCAATTTGTAGAAAAAATACATATATCTGAAATAAAGCTGATAATATGAATTATTTGAAAACACGATTGAGATGCTAATTTATAAAAATATTTGCAGGAAAATCATCCGATTTTCTCGTACGCAATAAACGTGTAATTAATCACGCACCGGGTAGAGATGTTTTCACGCTGATCGAAGAGGTTCCGTACCTTGTACAAATTAGACAAACTGGTCGCTCTCATTGCGTAGGTGCGATACTGTCACATTACAGTGTCATAACTGCTGGCAGCTGTGTTACAAATAATTTAGAGGCATACCAAATTTTCTCTGGTTCAGCATATGTACATCATAGTATATCTCACAGTCTAACATCGAAAAACACATTTCATAGGAATAATCCGCATGATTCTCAGGACGGTGGTATTGCCTTAGTCACTGTTGATCCTCCTTTCAATTTTAATGCAAAAGTTAAAGCTCTACCTTTGTACGAAGGACCTATACATTCTGGTATAATGTGTACTATTAGTGGTTGGGGATATTGTCAACCACATATGTAAGTTTTTCAAAATATTTAAATATTTAAATACTTTATGTTTGATTAAAATGTATTGTTATTTTACAATATTACAATTCCATCGACATGGATTTATAATCTAAAAGTTTTTCATTTAACAATTTCAGGCTTCCGATGGGACGCAGTAGAAGACTACGAACAATCACTATGGAAATAATGGACCATGCAGCATGTGCCCTTGTCTACCATGCTTACTATAATATTACAGATAAAAATATTTGCACTTATGATCCACATAAATCCTGTGCACAGACTGATCTTGGTACACCTTTAGTTATTGAAGCGAAGCTCGCTGGGATTCATGTTTGGAAAGGACAGGACAAAGAGAATATAAATCCTGATGTTTTTATTAACACGCAAAGACCAGACTACCTTCAATGGATCAGGCAACATGCTATCTTAATGTAAATAGTTCACTGATTGTCAACGCAGAGTCACTGATTGAAGTGGTTATACTTCTGATGAAATATACAACTGATGAAACCATCTACCTTATCTACAATCCACATAACTTATTTTGAGGAAACCTTTCCTCAAAATAAATTATATGGATATCATATCATATCAAAATCATATCATATCAGGTCATACTGAACTGGAACATCAACATAACACTGTACTATGTGTGTATAGTGTATCAGTAAGTAAAATGACATCTCTTACAGAAATTTACCATCAGACTCTCTCGTACACAACAAACGTGTGATTAATCACGAGCCTTATGGACAAGCTTTATCGAGGTTTACAGATGTTAATTACATTGTAAATATTAGACTTTGTAACGGTATAGCCTGCCGTTACACATAAATACGCCTATATGTAGGCAACCTAAGCTCTGATTAATAAAAACCATAAAGCTAAGATAAAGCGCCTGAGCGTAGACTACCTGAGCTACGATTATCGGCATTATAGAGAGCGATCAAAATATCGATCGGAGAGTAAATCCGCGAAACCATGCTAGGGTTCGCAGTACACGTCTTTCCACACGCAAGATGGTTCTCTTAGGAGCTAAAAGACAAGCATCTGGTCTCAACTGTCACTCGTTCACGAGTCGCCTTCGAACTCAGGCTGGACATGGCCCAGCGCTCTTAAGTGACTCTATTTTGCTGGCTAGCAATAGCCAGGTTCCTGAGAACTCAGCACGGAGCCATTTCATTTCTGACGTTACGAGCAGCTCACGACTCTTCATAGTTTCGATTCTCTTTGGACGATTGTGGAGGACTTCTCAACGCAGCCAATTCCTCGAGTCCATCGCTTCAGATATCCAGGTTGTATAGACTAGAAGAACTCTGTACGTTGCTCCAGGCTGTGGGGACTTAGTCATATTTCTGATAATCGCTGCTGAGTTTATTTCTCGTAAATTTTCTAAGTCCCTTCGTACGCTGTACCAGGCTGTGGGGACTTAGTCGCATTTCTGATTTTCGACTCAGTTTATTTCCTGAGTCTTGCGACTCAGTTTGTCTCTCAAGTCTAGCGACTTGGTTTCTCAAGTCTTACGACTTAGTTTATTTCTTCGGGCTTGCGACTCAGTTTGTTCTCGATTCTTGCGACTTGGTTTATTTCGCAATATTTTCGCAAAAAGTCTCTAAGTCCGCACGTACGCTGCCCGTGGGATTCAGCTGATCTTTTGAATTTACGGATCTGGTTGAAATCTTATAAGATTTCAAATTATTCATGCGTGTCAATTTCGAGCCGTGTTTAAGTCAATGTATCAACGGTGATTTAGCGACATAAGGGATATTCTCAAATGTAACATCTCTCATTTGTTTAGAGTTAGGTTTTCGTTCAGTTCTCATGCGATTCATGATCTTTTTTATTAGCTCGCGAAATTTAAGGGTTATTTAGTTAAGCGTTAGAAACTCTCTTGTTATGGGAAATAGTTTGTAAAAGGCTGACCTGTTAGGTTTTTTAACTACGATTATATGCGCTCAGTCAGGGGCAAGAGAGGGATTTATTTCTTAGGTTTGCGTAATGCGTTAACGAATTTTATTTTGTTTTTTGTTCGCATTTGATTTCAATTATTATAAACACTCATATTTAAATTTCAAGAGACTTATAGTTTTCTCGGTTTGCGATGAATATGATCTAGTTTATATCGAGTCTTTCTTATCACTAACAAACTTGTATTGTATCGAGTCTTTCCGTAGCCGGGAACCGATATTATCTTGTAATCTTTTCGTTTTTGATCTGAATAAACGTTGTTATTGTTTAATTATTTGCGTATTTACTTGCCTCCCTTGGGAACCGTCCCACTCCCACGATTCCAGCCTATGAGAGGGCATAAGGTCTTAACATCCACAATAAGCTACGAAATATAAGCATTCAACATTTGGACCTTAAGATAACCACAGGAATCGTTACAACTTAGGGCCCATTCCACCAACTGTGATTAAATTTTAATCCTGGATTAACTTAAGTTAATCAATATTTTGCATATGCAAATAAAGGATTTAATCAAGGATTAAAACTTAATCACAGTTGGTGAAGTAGGCCCTTATAAGTCGAATGTATTGTGTAGGTGTTGTACTGTCACAATTCATTGTTATTACTGCAGCTGGATGTCTTTCGTATAATTAACGGAATACGAAATTCTCTCTGGTTCAGGATATGCACATCGCAGTAGAAAACACAGTATAACATCGAAGTTAGTCCATTTCGATAATCCTCCACATAAAACTCACAACGGCATTGCCTTGATCAATGTTAATACTCCTTTCATGTTTAGACCAAACGTTTTTAACATACGTATGGTATCAGTAACATAAAGAGATTAACTACTGTATAAACTATAATAAAAGTTATCATTCATTGTCTAAAATGTTTATTACAACGGACACTATAAAAGACGACCGTACTTTAAAAGACTATAGAAACGTACAAAGCATCTTCTATTATAATTTAAAGAAATAGAAAAATCAGCATTTGAATTGCGAAATTTAGTCTAAAAAATGAAAGGCAAAACAGTTTTGCACCTGTATATTCTTGGCGGAATTTTCTCTCAAGGAATTATTGGGACATCAGCGGATGAAGAGATAGGTAAGTAAACTATAGACGCCATTTGTAGAACAAATACATATATCTGGAATAAAGCTGACCATATGTATTATTTGCAAACACAATTGAGATGCTACTTTCTAAAAATATTTACAGGAAAATCATCCGATTTTCTCGTACGCAATAAACGTGTAATTAATCACGCACCAGGTGGAGATATTTTCACGCTGATTGAAGAGGTTCCGTACCTTGTACAAATTAGACAAGCTGGTCATACTGAGTGCGCAGGTGCGATACTGTCGCATTACAGTGTCATAACTGCTGCCAGTTGTATTACAAATAGATTAGAGGCATACATAATTCTCGCTGGTTCAGCATATGTACATCGCAGTACAGATCACACTCTACAATCGAAAGACACATTTTCTGGGAATAATTCGCATGATTATCGGGTCGGTGGTATTGCCTTAGTCACTGTTGATCCTCCTTTCATTTTTACTCCAAGAGTTAAATCCATACCTTTGTACGAAGGACCTATACACTCTGGTATAATTTTTACTGTTAGTGGTTGGGGACATTGTCAACCACATTTGTAAGTTTTTCAAAATAGTTAAATATTTAAATATTTTATGTTTGATTAAAATGTATTGTTATTTTACATACAATTCCATCTATATGGATTTATAGCTAAAACATTTTCTTCTGCGAATTTCAGAATTCCGATGCGACAGACTAGAAGACTACGAACAATCACTATAAAAATAATGGACCTTGCAGCCTGTGCCCGTATCTACAATGGTTACTATAATATTACAGATAAAAATATTTGCACTTATGATCCACGTAAATCCTGTGCACAGACTGATATCGGTACACCTTTAGTTACTGAAAGTAAGCTCGCTGGGATTCATGTTTGGAAAGGACAGCGCAGAGATAGTATAAATCCTGATGTTTTTATTAACACGCAAAGACCAGACTACCTTCAATGGATCAGGCAACATGCTATCTTAATGTAAATAGTTCAATGATTCTCAACGTAGAGTCACTGATTGAAGAAGTTATAAATATACAATTGATGGAACCATCTACCTTATCTACAATCCACAGTATTTATTCTGAGGAAAGGTATATCGATATCATACTGAATTGGAACATCAACATAACACTGTACTAAGTGCGTGTATTGTTCAAAGACAGAAATTTTATGAAATAAAGATCTATATTAATGAATAAAGTACTTTTTATTCAATAATAAATAAGCAATGGCTGATTCTAATCATAAATAAAAGATATTATCGGGTCTAGATGGGATATTGGCTAGGTTTCATTACACTGAGAAAAATGTTTGGTGCGGACAACAAAAAATTTTGTTGCTATAGAAGCAACAAAGATTTTTGGTTGTGCCAACCAAATTTTTGTTGAACCACCCAAAGTTTTGTTAATTCAACCAAAACTGAGATTTTGTTGATTCAAATGAATTTTCTTGGTTCAACAAAAAGTTTGTTGAAAGAACCAAGTTTTGGTTGGCACAACCAAACAATTTTTGTTGCTTCTATAGAAACAAAAAGTTTTGTTGTCCGCACCAAACATTTTTCTTAGTGTACGTAAAGCGTTTATCAGCGAGGTGATGCACCTAGTGAGGTCCTTGCTTGTTTTTTAGATCAATAAAGGGTATATCAGTAAGCAGGTAAGCCAGTAAGTCAGTAAATCATGAAGTCACTGTTTGTCAAGTGCATTTAAAATTTTTCATTCTCTCAACCTTCTCTAATTCGTAATCCGCACTATCGCTCGATTGCTAAGGAATCAATATTCACAACTCTCTTTCAAATCTACCTCTCTCATTCATAATTGCGCGAATATTTAAATTTATATAATTCTATAACATATAATAAAACGGATATCCAATATTTTTTACTTTTGTTTCACCACCTTGGTTTCCAAACACATGGCTTATAAAGTTAGATTATAAAAGACAATTAAGATTCAAAATCTTCCATTAGGTATCGTCCATTAGGTAGTTCCATGTTCCTTCCGGAGACTAAGTTAGTTTCGATGCCACTTAGAGTTCCGGGGGTAGTGAAAAGATTCGTTCTGAACCGCAGACTCGGTGGTTGAATATTTTAAAGAGATTCTCTAGATTGGTTGAGGGTGACTGACTGACTCCTAGAGTGGAGTAGTGACGACTATGGTGGAGCACTCTCTTCGGGGTTGTCATTGGAGGAGTAGAAGTACTAACTCCTCAGTATCATTCCTCTGTTTATATATCATTTTGGGCACACCCTGCGTCTCCTCACCCCGGTAAGGATTAGGGTACAAAGATGTTCTAGAATGTTCTAGAACATTCTAATATATTCTGTAGATGTGCGATGATTTCATTTGTATTTTCTATAAGTTGCATCATTCAAGGTCTTCTTGGAAAGAGAGTGAGAGAGTGCACATGTTGAAGGGTCGACAGGTCCGGCAGCATTTATTTATTATTTATAATTATAATAATTGTTTGTGTAACGAACATCTTTGTCCTACGTTTAAATAAACTCTTTATATTGCATATCAAATCCTGTGTTTTAATATCTCTTAGTTAACCTGTTAGCTATCCTCATCCCGAATTAACCTTCTTACCAGGGTAAATCAAAACGAGGACATCAGGGAAAATAAGAAGGAGTTATTTTGATTTTCCATTAAATAAATAATATCTTTAGTATTCTAGACGTTAAAATACTATCTTAATGTGAATCATTACTGAGTGCGATATTTAATGTATTTTTTATGGTACTTCTTTTATCAGTATCATAAAGAAATTAACAAATGTGTAAAATATAATAAAAGTTATAATTTATTGTCTAAAATGTTTATTACAACGGATCAAACAAAGTTAGACTATAAAAGAACAGTACAAAACATCTTCTATTTTAATTTATATAATACAGAAGTAGGAAAATCATCATCTGAATTCCGAAAGTTCGTGTAAAAAATGAAACGAAATATAGCTTTGCACCTGTTTATTCTTGGTGGAATTTTTTCTCAAGGAATTATTGGGACATCAGCAGATGAAGAGATAGGTAAGTAAACTATAGATGCAATTTGTAGAACAAATATATGTATCTGGGATAAAGCTGACCATATAGATTATTTGCGAAAACGATTCAGATGCTAATTTCTAAAAATATTTTCAGAAAATACATCGGATTTTCTCGTACGCAATAAACGTGTAATTAATCACGAACCGGGTAGAGAAGCTACCACGCCGATTCGAGATGTTCCGTACCTTGTACAAATTAGACAAAATGGACGTATTCATTGCGTAGGTGCGATACTGTCGCATTACAGTGTCATAACTGCTAGCAGCTGTGTTACAAATAGTTTACCGGTATACAATATTCTCTCTGGTTCAGCATCTGCACATAACAGTGATATTCACGAGCTACTCACGAAAGACACATTTCATGGGCATAATCCACATGATTCTCTAGACGGTGCTATTGCCATAGTCACCGTTGATCCTCCATTCGTTTTTTCTCGAAGAGCTCAATTCATACCTTTGTACGTAGGACGTATACACTCTGGTATAATGTTTACTGTTAGTGGTTGGGGATATTGTCAACCACATATGTAAGTTTTTCAAAATATTTAAATATTTTATGTTTGATTAAAATGTATTATTATTTTACAATATTACAATTCCATCTACGTGGATTTATATCTGAAAGTTTTTCTTCTGACAATTTCAGGATTCCGATGGGACAGAGTAGAAGACTACGAACAATCACTATAGAAATGATGGACCTTGCAGCATGTGCGCGTATCTACCATGGTTCCTATAATATTACAGATAAAAATATTTGCACTTATGATCCACATAAATCCTGTGCGCAGACTGATATCGGTACACCTTTAGTTATTGAAAATAGGCTGGCTGGGATTCATGTTTGGAAAGGACAGCACAGAGATAATATAAATCCTGATGTTTTTATTAACACGCAAAGACCAGACATCCTTCAATGGATCAGGCAACATGCTCTTTTAATGTAAATAGTTCACTGATTCTCAACGCAGAGTCACTGATTGAAGTAGTCATACTTCTGATGAAATATACAACTGATGAAACCATCTACCTTATCTACAATTCACATAATTTATTCTGAGGAAAGGTATATCGATATCATACTGAATTGGAACATCAACATAACACTATACTAAGTGTGTGTATTGTTCAAAGCCAGAAATTTTATGAAATAAAGATCTGTATTAATGAATAAAGTACTTTTTATTAATTAATAAATAAGCAATGCATGATTATAATCACAAATAAAAGATATTATCGGGTCTAGATGAGATATTGGCCAGGTTTCATTACGTGAAGTGTTTATCAGCGAGGTGATGCACCTTGTGAGGTCCTTGCTAGTTTTTCAGATCAAGAAAGGGTAAGTCAGTAAGCAGGTAAGCCAGTAAGTCAGTAAGTCAGTAAGTCACTGTTTGTCACGTGGATTTAAAATTTGTGTTGTTAATAATTTTGCAAATGATAATTTCGAAACATTATTAGATAAGATATGTTACAATCTGTAATAAAAAATGGACTATAAAATATAATAAAACGGTTATTCAATATTGTTTACTCTTGTTTCACCACCTGGATTTCCAAACGCATGGCTTATAAAGGTAGATTATAAAAGACAATCAATATTCAAAATCTTCCATTAGGTATCGTCTTTAGTACATCTGTTACGTCTCGAGAGAGATAATATACTGAACAATTTAAAAGAATTAGAGAGGTTCCTCGGTTTTGAATTGGGAAAGGATTTCTGAATTACAGGGATATGATGATAGCCAACCAGATTCCAAAATAAGAAAATATAAAGATTTAGGAATACAATATTATTTATTGAATAAAAGAAAGGATTTATGAATTTGGTTACAAGTGAAAACTGAAACCTCAGCCATTGATAAAAAAGTATTTATAATGTGTACCTGACCATTGTAGAAGATTTATAGTAAAAGTTGAATGTGCACTCTCAAATAAGTTGAACCTCAATGATGATTGATGATTGTTTCTTCAGTCTAAGTCCGAGATCACTTCTTGACACTAAGTTCGATGTTCCTTCCGGAGACTAAGTTAGTTTCGATGACACTTAGAGTTCCGGTGTCCGTAAAAAAGATTCTTTCTGAATCGTAAATTACAAATAAATATATTTGTACTTATTTTGCACAAAAATCCTGTGCTTAAACTGATGAAGGTGCTCCTTTGGTTGTGAACAATCAAGTGGTTGGGGTTTATTTTTGGAAAGGAGAAGTTATTGGAGTAACTAATCCCGATGTTTTTGTAAACATCCAAAACTTCGATTACAGGCAGTGGATCATACATAATACTATCTTAATGTGAATCATTACTGAGGGCGATATTTATTATATTTTTCATCGTATTTCTTTTATCAATATCATAAAAAGATTAACAAATGTGTAAAATATAATAAAAGTTATCATTTGTTGTCTAAAATGTTTATTACAACGGAGACTATAAAAGACGAACCGTATAAAACGTCTTCTATTTTAGTTTAAAGAAGTAGGAAAATCATCATCTGAATTGCGAAAGTTCGTGTAAAAAATGAAAGGAAAAATAGTTTTGCACCTGTTTATTCTTGGTGGAATTTTCTCTCAAGGTATTATCGGGACTTCAGCAGATGAAGAGATAGGTAAGTAAACTATGAACGCAATTGGTAGAAGAATTTAAAATGGCATTTCGATTTTTCTTCGCTTCATAGTAAATAATAATTCTATTGTAAAAAGATGATGAGGTCGAAGTTGAAAAAACCTAACGCCCTTTCCGGCAATATGATTCGTTGTGGCGTAAGTATCGATCGTGATTTTCGACAATCGATGGGTTCGCGCGCTCATGTAAATTTTGTTTATTTAATAATTATAATTATAATTAACGTAAAATATATATGTATACACTTATGTAATAATTTTATTAACCTTTTTAATGCTTTTGTGCTGAAATACGGTACAGTCGAAAATTGTCCGTACGATTGGCGCAAGCATTATTAAAAATCACTGCTGGCTTCGAACTATGATAACTCGGTGAAAAGAAGAGATAGAATATTTTCTAAAAAACAGTTGGAAAGCTTATGAAATTCCACGTCTAGTGGTGCCAACCAGATTTTTTTGACTTTGAAAGAATACAGCATGTGAAGTTTTTAAAAAAAAAAGATTTTGTCAAATTCTGTACCTCGACTTCAACTTTTTGCATGACCTAGGAAAATTGTTGAACAAATTTAAAAATTATATGACATAGAGGCTAAAAATTTATCTTTAATTTAAGCCAAAGAAACTCAAAAAATCTTCCTTGGTTCCCGAGATACGATTAAAAATGTTCAATCGTATTTGTGTTAAGTTTTAATCGACGATCACAGCTTTCGGCCGGTCTGCTGCTCGCCTCCTTCAAATACGATTGAACATTTTTAATCGTAGCTCTAGAATCGACGGTAATTAAAAATGGCGATGAAGGAAAGAGGTGGAGAAAAATAAAATTAAAAAAATGTTGTACTAAAGAGTATGAAACATAATATAGTATCATACGATATTTATTATTGTCAAATATAAAGTCGAACGCGTGCGTTCGTGCGCGTGTTTATCTTTTTTTAATGTTATATTTCATGATATATTATTTATTTATTTTTCAAATCTATGTTAATACAGAGAATTTGTTGCTATCTCTCAAATAAAAAATGTTTATACGTCTTACTTTACATGAGGATTTTATCCAGCTGGTTGGTTCTTTTTACTGGTTTCATGCAGACAATTTATTTACGAAGTTATGAGTACTTGAATTTGAAAAATTGATAAAATTTTGAGCATGGTAACGTTGTGAGAAAATGGCAAAGGGAAATGGCAAAGAGAAATGATCAAGGTATATGTTAAAGGGCAATGGTAAAAGGATATGACAAAGAGAAATGATAAAGGGAAATGGCAAAGGGAATGATGAAGGAGATTGGTAAAGGGAATTGTAAAGGGAAAAGGCAAATGGAATGGGAGGGGGATTGGTGAAGGGAAATGGTAAAGAGAAATGCCATAGGGGAATATTAAAGGGAAATGGTAAAGGGAATGGGAAAGAGAATGGTTAATGCAAATGCTAAATGGAAATGGTACAGGGATATGGTAAAGGGCAATGGCAAAGTGGATGTTGAAGGGGAATGGAAAAGGGAAAGGTAAAGGCAAATGTTATATGAAAATGGTAAAGGGGAATGTTAAAGGGAAATGGTAACAGGTATGGGAAAGGGACTGGTTAATGCAAATGGTTAATGCAAATGGTAAATGGAAATGGTACAGGGATATGGTAAAGGGCAATGGCAAAAGGGATGTTGAAGGGGAATGGAAAAGGGAATGGTAAAGGCAAATGTTATATGAAAATGGTAAAGGGGAATGTTAAAGGGAAATGGTAACGGGTATGGGAAAGGGGCTGGTTAATGCAAATGGTTAATGCAAATGGTAAATTAAAATGGTCAAGGGGAATGGGAAAGGGAAATGGTAAAAGGATATGATAATAAGATATGGCAAAGGGCAATGTCAAAGAGAAATGGCAAAGGGAATGTTAAAGGAAAATGGAAAAGGAGGAGAGCGTGAGTGGGTAACAAACCTAAACTAATAGAGATAATGGAAATACGATGCCCTTAAGTATTTAAAGTACATGAAAATCTTAATTATATAAATCTTAGAAAAGAAGAAATAAAATACCATAAATTATAACATTTAGAGCAAAAGGACAAGCGCGCGCGAAGCGCCCGGTCGAGGTAGTATCCATTATTTAAAACCACCATTGAGATGCTAATTTCTAAAAATATTTTCAGAAAATACATCGGATTTTCTCGTACGCAATAAACGTGTAATTAATCACAGACCGGGTGGAGAAGCTATCACGCCGATTCGAGATGTTCCGTACCTTGTACAAATTAGCCAAAATGGAGGTATTCATTGCGCAGGTGCGATACTGTCGCATTACAGTGTCATAACTGCTGGCAGCTGTGTTACAAATAGTTTACAGGTATACGAAATTCTCTCTGGTTCAGCATCTGCACGTAACAGTGAAATTCACAAGCTACTAACGAAAGACACATTTCATGGGCATAATCCACATGATTCTCTATACGGTGCTATTGCCATAGTCACCGTTGATCCTCCATTCGTTTTTTCTCGAAGAGCTCAATTCATACCTTTGTACGTAGGACGTATACACGCTGGTTTAATGTTTACTGTTAGTGGTTGGGGATATTGTCAACCACATATGTAAGTTTTTCAAAATATTTAAATATTTTATGTTTGATTAAAATGCATTATTATTTTACAATATTACAATTCCATCTACGTGGATTTATATCTGAAAGTTTTTCTTCTGACAATTTCAGGATTCCGATGGGACAGAGTAGAAGACTACGAACAATCACTATAGAAATGATGGACCTTGCAGCATGTACGCGTATCTACCATGGTTCCTATAATATTACAGATAAAAATATTTGCACTTATGATCCACATAAATCCTGTGCACAGACTGATATCGGTACACCTTTAGTTATTGAAAATAGGCTGGCTGGGATTCATGTTTGGAAAGGACAGCACAGAGATAATATAAATCCTGATGTTTTTATTAACACGCAAAAACCAGACATCCTTCAATGGATCAGGCAACATGCTCTTTTAATGTAAATAGTTCACTGATTCTCAACGCAGAGTCACTGATTGAAGTAGTCATACTTCTGATGAAGTATACAACTGATGAAACCATCTATCTTATCTGCAATCCACATAATTTATTCTGAGGAAAGGTATATCGATATCATACTGAATTGGAACATCAAGATAACACTGTACTAAGTGTGTGTATTGTTCAAAGCCAGAAATTTTATGAAATAAAAATCTGTATTAAAGAATAAAGTCCTTTTTATTAAGAAATAAATAAGCAATGGATGATTCTAATCATAAATAAAAGATATTATCGGGTCTAGATGGGATATTGGCCAGGCTTCATTACGTGAAGCGTTTACCAGCGGGGTGATGCACCTTGTGAGGTCCTTGCTAGTTTTTCAGATCAAGAAAGGGTAAGTCAGTAAGTCAGTGAGTCATTGTTTTTCACGTGGATTAAAAATTATTGTGGTTCATAATTTTGCAACTAATAATTTCGAAACATTATTAGATAAGATATGTTACTATCAGTAATATAAAATGGACTATAAAATATAATAAACGGTTATTCAATATTGTTTACTTTTGTTTCACCACCTGGATTTCCAAACACATGGCTTATAAAGTTAGATTATAAAAGACAATCAATATTCAAAATTTTCCATTAGGTATCGTCTTTAGTACATCTGTTACGTCTCGGGAGAGATAAAATACTCAAAAATTTAAAAGAATTAAAGAGGTTCCTCGTTTCTTAATTGGGGAAGGATTTCTCAATTACAGGGTAGAGTATAGCCAACCAGATTTCAAAATAGGAATATGTAAAGAGTTAGGAATACAATATTATTTATTAACTAAAAGAAATGATTTAAGATCTTGGTTGCAAGTGAAACCTCAGACATTGATAGAAAAGTATTCATAATGTGTACCCCCATGTGCGAATTTACCATTGGGACATATTCGGGCCAACTTTCTAGAAGTCGGGCCATCTTTGTCAACCATAGAGGTGGCGGACATACCGAAATGATAACTATGGCTTAATTATTCCCCGTCGACTTTTGGATCAAGTATGGCCCAGAGTTGGGCCGGTAGTCGGCGTTACTCATTTAAGATAGTTTTTCTATATAGTTCCCCCGATGTTCGGGTCACGTTCGGGTCAAAGTTGGGCCAATATACGGCTCCACTTAGGCCGCCAACATTGGCGGTTTAGGTTGAACCAACATAAGTTTCTTATGATGGCCCAACTTTGGAAGCCGATCTACGGTGGGCCAAAGTTGGTCTGACTTCGGATCAACGGTCCTTGTCTGGGTACCGACGTAAATTCGTACCTGGGACACTTTCAAATTACAAATAAACATATTTTTACTTATTCTGCACAAAAATCCCGTACCAAAACTGATGAAGGTGCTCCTTTGGTTGTGAACAATCAGGCTGGTTGGGGTTTATGTTTGGAAAGGAGAAGTTATAGGAGTAACTAATACTGGTGTTTTTCTAAACGCCCAGAACTTCGATTACAGACAGTGGATCATACATAATACTATCTTAATGTGAATCACTACTGAGGGCGATATTTATTATATTTTTCATCGTATTTCTTTTATCAGTATCATAAAAAGATTAACAAATGTGTAAAATATAATAAAAGTTATCATTTGTTGTCTAAAATGTTTATTACAACGGAGACTATAAAAGACGAACCGTATAAAACGTCTTCTATTTTAGTTTAAAGAAGTAGGAAAATCATCATCTGAATTGCGAAAGTTCGTGTAAAAAATGAAAGGAAAAATAGTTTTGCACCTGTTTATTCTTGGTGGAATTTTCTCTCAAGGTATTATCGGGACTTCAGCAGATGAAGAGATAGGTAAG
>UCOK01018171.1:0-11393 GCA_900474325.1 Synergus umbraculus | reverse complement strand
CCAGAGCTACCTGATGAATGGAATTGTCACTTTGACGCAGCACAGAGCTTGATACATTAGACCAAGTTCTTTTTACTTCTTCTTTTTGGATGCATTGGCGTTTTTTATTTTCTTTATTTTCATCAGTTCGCTTTCTTTTTGAAGAAGTCTTTAAAGTAACATCTACTTTGTTCTTTTTCACTTCTGCACATCGTCTTCTCTTAGAAGAATTGTGGGAAATTACCTTCCTACTCTTCTTTTCTGTGGCCTTGTGTTTCTTTTGAGAAGAATTTGTTGCTTTACTTTTCAGTAGACGACCTTCAAAGTGAGTTCGTCTTTTTTCCTTACGTTTAAATGTTCCTTTCTTCCAGGACTCTTGCACATTGCTGTCAGTTGTACGTGGAACGTCTTTTTCGGGAAATTCGGGCTTTATTTTTGAGCCCTTCTTTTTCAAGACGCCAAACCGAATTGACTTTGCTAAAGACGTTGAGTAACTTTTCAAATGTCTCACAAGGCGACCAACTGACAAATCCTTCTTTTCTTCGAGTACGGTCCCTTTCACAGTATGAAAATGTGATTCTACGTGCTGATTATGCACATGTGCCATCTCTGGATGCTTCTCGGAGATTAGAACTGCTGTCCACATTGTTGCAAAAGGCATATAATGATCAACAATGTAATCTGCCATTGCAAGTGATTGCACCTTGTTTGTTGGTATGTGGTCTTGCGTTGGAATCAGTTTACTTTTCAAGTTTCTCAATCTAATGGAGTAATGAGAGTGGAATGGTGAAGATCTGTAAACTGTATCTTCATTTGCCTTAGTTTGCGTCAAAAGACGCATCGTTTTTTCGAGATGGTATCCGACAATTGCCCGAAAGATGGCAAAAAGTAGTGGCTAGTGACGAACAGTACTTTGAATCATAAACAGGTAATCACTTTTTCAGAATAAAGCCTCAAATTTTCGAAAAAATCGACGGAAGCAAAGTTGTGCACCTAATATTTTTTAATTTTATTTCGTTGTTAGGAGATCAAAAGAAATATTATTCTGAAGTTGAGAAGTTGAAAAATAATGAAGCAGGGGATTTAAATCTAATTTTATATTTCGCGCGTTATATTAAGATGAGAGGAGAAATTCATTATCGAACTAATATCACCTCCTGTAATTAGAGTTAGGGGAGAAAATCAAGAGGAGTAGCAGCGAAGAGCGACAGTCAGAACCATTTTTAACATCCGTTCTGGCACATGTGTCGTTCTCTCGCCGCGCTTTAGGGCAAAGAAGGTTTTCTTAAAGGTGACCGTTATTTCTATTGTACCTGAAAATTCGGGAGTGTTTCTATAAAGGTGATAGTATAATTCGGTGATGTGTTTCTCTATCTGTTTCAGCGTGGCGATTTTTATCTATTAGATATGTTCCATTTTATACTCTATCGATGATATTCTGTCCATAATATGAATTTGAAGGATGTTTATATGATTTTGAGGATTGGGATCATCTCTATTGTTTTATTACGAGCTTTTCCTGTCGATGTATGAAGTATAGGCCTCAGATTTCTGGATGGATTTCGTCTTCTTTCGTATCTACGTGAAGTCGTTGGTGTCATCGCAATGGTCATCCGAAAGTCGTGAGTGCCTCTAGAATGCGTCTATTTTATATTTTGTTAATTGTGCCAGAAGGGCTCCGCTATATTTTATACTTGTATGTAGTCTGCGATATAAGTCAGGCTGAATTTATATGGAAAACTTATTTATGTTCGCAACGAATCGCATCTTATGTTTCAACGTCGATTCGTTTCTTGTCGTATTTTCTCATGATGTATTTATAAATTCGTGTATCAATTTTGATACGCATTTGTGAACATTTCATATTCGTTTAATTTGCGGCATCTGTATAAATTATCAGTCCGCGAATATTATCGATTTGATTTACTGTTGTCGTTACGAAATCTGTTGGGCCAGCGGTCAATGTTAGTTATTATTTCTCATAGCTTTCGTATAGGAATATTCAATAATAATTTCATTGTTATTATTTAGAATCGTTTATTTTCTCAACTACCTAGCCTTTCAAAGCCTATTTATTATTCTTGCTTATCAATATTCGCAATTCACGAACTTTATAAGAATCTTTTAACTTTAACGATTTTGAATTCTTCTCATTGCTGTCAGAATTAAATTATTTTTTAAAGCCAAATTTCAGCTTTCCTATTGAATTACATTTTCTAATCAGCTATAGTTGCTGAGTTATGTACGTGCATTAGTCGCATGTTACATAAATGGCGCCCGAACAGGGACATGAATTTTGAAAAATAAATTCAATTTCATGAGATAAAAGTATTCAAATATAGTAAAATTAATTTTGCGTTGCAATAAAGCAAGGCTTAGTTGAGAGATGTTGTAAATTTAATCTTGAATGCTTGAGAAATTCTATGGCATAAAGCAAGTTCCGGAAGCTAATAAATTAAATATATTGGATGGGGCATTTGAAGGTAGATCAAGGGCGTGGTTCGAATCAAAGCGAACCACCATAGGCGATTATCCAGATTTTAAAGCAAAATTTTTGGCAGAATTTTACTCGATTCCGATTCGGGTAAAAATAAAATCTAATTGGTTGAGCAAGCGCTATGACCCCGGCAAGGAGACTTTACAGGCATACTTTTCAAATCAGATTAATGAGGCTCAGTATTTCCTTCCAAAAATCGAAGCATACGAAATTCATTACACTATAGTGCAGCAGATGCCGATCCGAGTCCGAGAGGTATTGACATCTGTGGACTATGCGGAATTTGAAAAAGTGTCTCAGGCTTTGTCTCAACTGGACTTAACTTATAGCGAGAAGCAAAACAATAGGAGAAATTTTGCAGGATAATCGAGTTCCCAAGCTCAAGGTGTGAATCAAAATCCTGCTCAAACACCGGCCCATGCGCAAAATAATCCGAATAATTTAGAGGATCGAAATTTCAGACCCCGTGTACGACAAACACAGGTTCGACGGAGACGTTGAAGCAATGGTGGCAATGGGGGCTGTGATAGTAATGATTGCGTTAATTCCGTGGGTCATGGAGGGGATAGAAGTAGCACCCCTAGATCTTCGCCCTATCATAATTGTGTGCGGGGATCTCATTATCAGGTAACGCTGCCCGATACTAGCTTACCCCCACCTCAGCTAAATTCTAATGGGAATTCGTGCCAGTCAGCTAATGCGACCGGTAATTTAAACTGGCACTACGCGCGATGTTTTCGTCTGGAGTATCACGCCAAAATCTATAGGATGAGTAAGCTAATTTGATACAGGATAAAGGGGGGGAAGATGAATTAATAGAGCCGTATCTAGACCCTTTGATGCCTAAATGTCCACGTGTAATTATAACAATGTTTGCAGTTCCAGTGTCAGCATTAATAGATACGGGGCGAGCCAGATCACAGCTATTTCGGAAGAGTTTTGTTCTTATTTTGGGATGCATGGCAAAATAACCGAGTTACCTGTTTCAAATGTAGTATTATACACTGCAATAGGGAAAAAACCCACTAGTATAAAAAAGCAAATTTTATTTGAGGTGGATATTGGCGATCAGTCGTACCCTACATGGTTTTTGGTGGTTCCGCGTTTATCAAACGCTATAATTTTAGGGAATGATTGGCTTTTAGGAAATAAGGTCATTATAGATTATCAGCATTTGTCATTGGTGGTGAGAAAAACTTCTGTTCCTCAATCACTGACCCTGTTCGACGGGGCGTTTTCTGATGGACTGAAGATGGCGCGAGGACCTGACGATATTATTTATATTCAGGGGATTAATCAGGCGTGTTGTATGGTTAATGGTAGCATTTCAGAGGCTGATGGCAAGGTAAAACAGGGGTGAACAGAATTTAAGTCTTCTAGTAGTTTGAATGGTATAGAGGCGGCATTTACGGATTTGAAAGTTGTTGTAGGGAGCGTAAATAATATTCCCATGAATATAGAGAGTCATCGAGATGTGCAGCCAATAAATGAGCTGATTTCCGTCTCTGACCCTCCGCTACCCCTTGATGATGCATCACAAGAGTTGTTGTTTAAGGAGTTGCCCTTTGGAAATTTGAATGAACGTGCGTTGAGCGCGGTGAAAACTATTCTTACCCCAGATATTGAGCCTGGTCAAGGGCCAGATGAAAATCTTTAACGCCTCGGTTGGTTGAGACCCAATTTTGAAAAAGAAAATGAAGAAATACTTCAGGAAGAGGATATCACTGATATAGCGGAGGCGCAGGAAATAAGTATCAATGAGATAGGGATGATGTCGGATCAGGAGCCCGAAGTTCAGTCTTTTAGTTTTTTAGAGAATGTTCGGTCGATTGCAGTTGGACTTACGGGGTTAAGTGCAGAAGAGAAGGATGCGTTCGTACTTACCATGTCTGAGTTTGAAAGGCTTTTTACGCCTAAATTAACTAGTGCTGATACGTTTCAGTATCGGTTAAAAATAAAGCCACACAGCACTATTGTTAAAAAATCTTATCCTGTGCCGTTTGCGTATAGAGAAGCGGTAAATAAAGCGATAATTGAGATGCTAGCAACGGGAATAATTGAGCGAACAGATAGTCCATATTGTAACCCATTAAGAATAATAATGCGAAGAAATAATAAAGTGCGAGTTTGTTTTGTTACGAACCAATAATTAAATTCTTTAGAAAACAAGTCCTAGTAGAAATTTATAAAGAATAATTTTAGGCAAGTCGGAGAAATAACAGAAAAGAAAAAGATTGAGTTTATTTATGTTTAATTTTTATGATGCCCGTCATGGGTGTGCCATCAGTGGATTTGGGTGGGAAATTTTGAAGTGTCAGGAATTTTTGATTGGCTAAGTGACATGAAATGATTTGTGAAATCAGTGCAATGTTCGTTGTGCAAATGAACAGGAGTTTGCAGAGCGTTATGATTGCCAAATTGGTCAGCAAAATAATATTTCTCTGTTAAATTGAAATTGAGAAATGTATTCTATTTCTCAATTTGTATTTTTAATATTGAGATTTTTTGGAAGAAAACATTAGTTCTATTTTTCAATTCACCTTTTTGGTAGAATATATATTACATAGAACGTTTTAATTTGTGCAATGCTATGCATCATTTTATTTTTGGTGACTTTGCTCGTCATTCATAATTGTAATTTAGAATCCTTGAAAGAAATGCGGAAATATGAATATGAAGACGGGAAGGTCGGAATAAACAATGTATAGGTGGAGATAAGGCGATAGTGCAACACCGAGCGTAAGCGCATTCTTGTTGGTAAGTGTGTATGCCCGTCTCTTGTAGTCGGATTTAGCGCGAGCAACTCGTGCTTTCTTTACATGCATTCTTTTTCGTCATTCATACTTAATATTTTTCGTCATTCATCTTAAATATGTTCCTTAGTTAAGTTTGAACACCTTATCGTGTTTAATTTAAATAACATTAATTAATATGACGTATGATTTTAATTATGACAAACACTCGATTTGCGCTTCGAAGCTTGCTTCATTATTTTATTACTGAGGTGTCATATCGGCGGCTCAGGTTACCGTTGCGAGTGGTCTCGAGGAAATATCCTTTAGAGCATTTTTAGATCTTTACAAGATAAGAATTTCACGTTAAATTTAGATAAATCTATTTTTTGTAAGAAGGAAGTGCAGTTTCTTTGGTATGAACTATCTACGGAAGGAATCAAACCCCGAGATGATAAGTTAAAAATTATAGCTGATTTTGAGAAGCCACAAAATCGCAAACAATTACAGCAGTTTATAGGGGTATGCACATATTATCGCCAATTTACAGCGAAGCATGCGAATTTATTAGAGCCCTTTCGAGGTATATTAAAAGAGAAATGTAGGTGAGAATGGACAGAGAGCCATGATAACGCGTTCGAAGCTATGAAAAATGCTTTTGTTCATTGCGTGCATTTAAAACATTATATTCCAGGCGTTACTTATAAATTACAAACGGATGCGTCGGATTTAGGAGTAAGTGGAGTTTTATACCAGGTTGATACGGAAAATAATCACAGAATAATTTCGTTAGTTAGTAGGTGTCTAAATGCTGCGGAACTGAATTACACAACGACTGAAAAGGAGCTCTTAGCAATTGTTTATTCAGTTACAAAGCTAAGAACTTATTTATTGGGTACGAAAGGACCCCGCCGACATCTATGGGAAATATAGTCTCGGTCAAATTCGTTGTAACTGCGGTAAAATCAAGTTCATAATTTCCTGATCAAATAATTTCCTTAGATGTTGGGTCCAAAAAACGATAGTTTCCGAGATAGAAGGGCCCAAGTGTGACTTTTTAAAAACGCGAGAGGAGTTCAACGAATCTTCGAGGATTGTCTGGTAATACGTTCAGAGTTGATGTTCAACACTCTGTCTTTTGACATTTTGCAGTTTGGGACCCCCGAACAATAATATCAATGTCTGAATTTCGAGAAAATGATACTTTTTCGTGGAAGTTGTACCAAAGTTAAGGTTTCATGCACACTCGAGGAGTTCAATAGACCCTGGAAGACTGTTTGGCACCAAGTTCAGGGCTCATTCAAAAGTCTCTGTGTCTTTGATGTTTCGAAGTTTAATATAAGCATTAATATAAGGATATTAATGCTCATTGGATGCTAATCTTCGAAAGGGTCTGCATTTCGAGTAAGGGATACATTTTCAAGGCTGTTGTAAAAGGGTTAAGGTGTCATGCAAACTCGAGAAGTCCCAAGGATCCAGGAAGACTGTTTAGTACCACGTTCAAGGATCATGCAGATGTCTCTGTATCTTTGATGCTTTGAAGTTTAAGATACAATGAGCATTAATATTCTTTTCTTCATTTCGAGTGAGGGATACATTTTCAAGGCTGTTGTAAAAGGGTTAAGGTTTCATGCAAACTCGAGAAGTCCCAAGGATCCAGGAAGACTGTTCGCACCACGTTCAGGAATCATGCAAATGTCTCTGTATCTTTTATCTTTGGAAGTTTAGGATCCAATGACAATTAATATCCTTGTCTGCATTTGGAGTAAAGGATACATTTTCAAGGGTGTTCTATAAAAGTTAAGGTTTCATACAAACTCGAGAGGTTCCAAGTATCCAGGAAGACTGTTTGGTACCACGTTCAGGTATCATGCAGATGTCTCTGTGTCTTTGATGTGTTGAAGTTTAAGATACAATGAGCATTAATATTCTTTTCTTCATTTCGAGTAAGGGATACATTTTCAAGGCTGTTGTAAAAGGGTTAAGGTTTCATGCAAACTCGAGAAGTCCTAAGGATCCACGAAGACTGTTTGGTACCACGTTCAGAGATCATGCAGATGTCTCTGTGTCTTTGATGTTTAATCTCAAGTGTAATCAATCGGTGCACGGTTCCATCGGTAATATCCAGCCAGTTAACGCAAGATTAATGAATCATCATTGTTCCCGATGACCTGCATCCATAATGTTCTGAATCATAGATTGGCTAGGATACCTGACTGCTGGCTGATGGCGCGCGTATCCTAAGTACCATAGAATGCTTGCTACATGTGCACATGATGCGAGTGTCCTAGCCCCAGTTTTGCAAGTACAGTAGTACCCCAATATTTGATCATGGTTTTGGTCTTCATCCATTTGTAGCTCCTGATCGTCGACTGCTTGAACCAAGTTATCTTCAACGTAAGATATCCAGATCTGATATTTGGTTGCACGTCTGAAACGGGAAGACACTCGCACTCTAATTAAACCTGGTTCATCGAGAAGTTCGTCCAACTCCAATTCTTCTATCCGCTCCCGGTCAAACTTATCTTGGACGTAAGCTCCTGCTAAATTCAGCTGATATATTCCTACTGTCAGTTCCTTCAGATAATTCATATCCAGCCTAGGGAAATGAGGAACTAGGTGTTCATTAAGATGAATCCATCTGGCATTCCTGGTATAAAGGTTTTCAACTTCAACTCTGCCCTGGACGACGTTGGGTTCTCGTGATTTCCGTAACATTGTTTGGGCTAAGTCTACGGTTGCTTCAGCCATCTGTATGGAAGGACGATACTTGTTTAGAATCGCCCCAGCAATTCGATAAAAATCCCCGATGTTTATGGCATGGTTCAGGTTCATGAGATTTCCGAAGAACTTGAAAACTGATTTAATGTGACCTTTTCGTGCTTCTACGATCCACCTTGTCTTGGTTATCAATCTGGAGTCATTTACTTCTTCGGTATCAAATTGCCTTTGTCCACAAACTAACAGTGGTGGCATTCTGTGGTTAATACCAAGATTTTCAAGAAGTGGTAGAACATCACGGTAACCACGGTCTACATTGATAATGTCATCGATTTCGAATTCATTGTTAAGCATCGCAGCATCGTTATTTCGAGAGTCAGAAAAATAGGGTCCGTGAATATCTAAAATATAGCCATCTAGAGCTACAACTAAGGCTGGCTTAATTAAGTGGCGACCTTTATGAACGGAGTATGTTTGCCTAAGTGCTCTGAAATTGATGGGTTTATGGATATATACATAAGTACCATCAATATAAGCAATCGCTTTTCTAACTGCAGGTGTGGGATTATAAAGTTCATTTGTGAAGTCCGTTACGTGTCTCTGGATATACTGCTCCCGTGTTATTGCTGCCAACCCTATGTTGTTAGGAACAAAACGTGTCATTAAAGATCCTCTGACAAGAGAAATAATAAGACTCACATTTTGCCTACTGTTGTATCGAAAAATGACTTTTAAAAAGTCATCACTCAGTCCTTGGCGAAGCTTACATAAAAACATCATCAAGTCCTTTTTACTTCTAGAGCGATATACCCATCGATCTTGTACAGCATCACGTACAGAATCGCAATACGTATATAAATCTTTGAATTGCTCGCGTGTTATGGGACTAATTGAATTGAACGTGGTACCAAACAGTCTTCGTGGATACTTGGAACCTCTCAAGTTTGTATGAAACCTTAACTTTTGTAGAACACCCTTGAAAATGTATCCTTTACTCCAAATGCAGACAAGGATATTAATTGTCATTGGATCCTAAACTTCCAAAGATAAAAGACACAGAGACATTTGCATGATTCCTGAACGTGGTGCGAACAGTCTTCCTGGATACTTGGGACTTCTCGAGTTTGCATGAAACCTTAACCCTTTTACAACAGCCTTAAAAATGTATCCCTTACTCGAAATGCAGAGAAGGATATTAATGCTCATTGGATCCTAAACTTCGAAACATCAAAGACAGAGAGACTTCTGCATGAGCCCTGAACTTGGTGCCAAAGAGTCTTCTAGGGTCCATTAAACTCCTCGAGTGCAGTGCTCTCAAAGTTGGCTCCCTGCGCGCGCAGCATGTGTTGGCTTCCCACTGGAGAAATTCTGCCATTGGCTGATTTATTTCGATTTTGAATCACGCGCCACATTACAGCCAATGGCAGAATTTCTCCAGTGGGAAGCCAACACACACTGCGCGCGCAAGGAGCCAACTTTGAGAGCACTGCTCGAGTGTGCATGAAACCTTAACTTTGGTACAACTTCCACGAAAAAGTATCATTTCTCGAAATTCAGACATTGATATTATTGTTCGGGGGTCCCAAACTGCAAAATGTCAAAAGACAGAGTGTTGAACATCAACTCTGAACGTATTACCAAACAATCCTCGAAGATTCATTGAACTCCTCTCGCGTTTTTAAAAAGTCACACTTGGGCCCTTCTATCTTGGAAACTATCGTTTTTTGGACCCAATATCTAAGGACATTATTTGATCAGGAAATTATGAACTTCATTTTACCGCAGTTACAACCAATTTGACCGGGACCATATTTCCCATAGATGTGGGCGGGGTCCTTTAAGATAATAACCGATCACAAGGGTTTAACTTTCCTAAATACGACGAATTATTTGAGTGCTCGTTTAATACGTTGGAGCTTAATTATGCAGCAATACGACTTCGATGTCTCTTATTTCAAAGGCCAAGACAATATTATTGCCGATTTTTTCAGTCGCAATCCTCGTGGACGATTTGAAAACAGTCAATCGATGAAAGAGCTTAATATAGATGTTTTGGAATGCGAGGGGAACGAGAATCGAGGGAGGTATTTTTGTGATAGGCTTGAATTTCAGGGAAGCTTAAAAGAGTCACTTAGGAATTTGGCTGAGTTGCAAAAAGGTGATGAATTTGCAGCAACCCTATTTGAAAAGATAGCTAAGGGTGAAGCGTTAGAATTGTATGTGGAAAATGCGGGTATTCTGTTTCGTTGGGAAAAGCTGTTTACAGTTTGGCAGGTCGTGATACCAGAGGTATTAGTAAGATCGTTAATGGATCAAGTCCATTCTAAATTGGGACATCCTGGTGTTTACAAAACTACCACATATATTAAGCAATATTATTACTCCAGGACTATTAATCGCGATATAAAACAATTTGTATTGTCTTGCGATTTATGTCAGAGGGTGAAATATTGCAATATAAAGATGGAATGTGCCTGCAATTTAGTGCGATCTGATGGGCCTGGTGACTTGGTGTGCGTCGACTTTTATGGATCTCTCCCAAGATCAATAGGAGGGTTAGAGTACATTTTTGTTGTGTTGGATGTGTTTTCAAAATATGTCAAGCTTTACGCAATAAAAAAAGAGAGTTAATGAAAATTTGGACAACTGTTTTAGGATTCTTCACGAAATATATTACAGATTTTAGAAAAAGATTATGAAATATTTTAAAACTTTTGACGTATCCTACAGTTGATAACAGTGAAGGAAAGTTTCGATAACTATTTTTTTCCTAGTAGTAGTCCTTAGAATTAAAATTAGCAATCAATTTGTAATGATATTTATCAAATTTAATAGGAAAAATTAAGTTAATATTTAATACATATTATAATACACAACTTATGAAATATAATTCTTTGAAAGAAAAATTACAAGAACAAGTCCTTTTATAATAGAGCTTTTGACTTTTATAATGGAGAATTTTCTCCAACTTTTTATTTGGAGATTCAAACGATCTGTTACGACCCGAGCGGAGGGTAAATGCTATATTAAAATAGGCTAAGGGAGGATGAGTTTGCTGATTATGTCAGGATGGTAAAACCTGACTTTATTTTTATTGTGGGTACGTTGTCACTAACAATCCTATGGGGATTGTGTTACTCAAATAAAATATTCGTAAATTTTGGATAAAATATAATTTATTATAAATTGAAATGATGAAAATATACATAAAATGAATATTCAAAACTTACATTACTTCTCGGTTGAGAAGGCAAAAGAAGAATTAAGGGTTGTCGCTTGCGTCTCTATCAATCGGAGGACAACGGCAAGATCCTCACGCAGAGTTAAGTTGCTAGAGTAAGGGCTAACACTAAATGCCACTCCACTTACTAATCGAGCGATACACGAACCTAAAGCAGAGATCGAATCCACTCGTGAGTTCTTTCCCGAATGTTAACACAGCGGAACTTTACCCGGGTTAGACT
>UCOK01018170.1:0-42711 GCA_900474325.1 Synergus umbraculus | reverse complement strand
GTACTGTACCAGTTGTTAATGGCCATCGGGCCAGTACTGCACCAGTACTTAAATCCAGTACCGAACTAAACCTGGCTATAAGTACTGAACAGCGTTATCATCCCAACACTCAGCCAGATCTGCGCCAGTATTGGGCTTCCAGTACCACGCCAATGTTGCCTAACTCTGGCCAGTACTAGCACGGTACTACGCCAATTGTTAATTTCCACTTGGGTAAGTACGAAAATACTCAGACTCATACAAATAAGCGTCTTTTTTTAAATCTGACGTCATTTTCGTACTTATCGCTCTTAAGTTACGAAAATACGAGCACATTGACCGGCAAAGGTGAGTCAATGTTTTTAAACACAAGTGTATGTAGGGATCTACCATATCCGAATAAGCACCAATCTTGAAGAAATACTGTCATTGCTCAACATGTAGCGCGCGATTCATCATTTGGAATTATACTCAAGTTATACAACGTTATGTCAAAAAGCCTACCATATCGATTGCCTACTGAGGCACGAATCACGCCATTTTTATGATTGCGTTATGAAAATTCATTTTTGTATCCGTAAAGTTGGTTTATTTTAAACTCATAATTTTTCAAAGTTTCACATGCCCTTAAAAAATAATTTAAGAGAACAAGGTGTAAATTAATTTCACAAATAGAGAAACCATTCAGTTAAAATTAAATTTTAAAAATTATTTATATAAGACAGAAACATGGATATGGTTTTTAAGAATTATCTAAAATGATTTTATTTTTAATACATAACTTTTCATAACAATGTAGGGGAGAGCAGGGCACAGAGGACCGGCGGGGCACAGGGGTTTTCTTAAATAAAATTGTATTTTGTGTTGCGATCTCTTCGATAATGGCCGTAATTGCATTCTTTAGTGACTATTTCAGTTTGTGTCAAGTCGAGACGGATTTTGAATCAACGCTTTTGGAAAAAAAATATAAAAAACGAAAATTCAAGGAAAGCTTATAAGAAACTTTCATACATATAGCCTTCTCATTTGTTTATAAGTGCTTTCATTGTTGAAATGTTTATTAAGTATATGTTAATGTTCACTTAGCTTACTTTTTGTCGTAGTTTCGTTCCCGAAATGTTCGATGTATTAAATGTAGGTTAGCATTGTTTATTAATTGACTGCGGGGGCACAGAGGACCAGGTAGTGGTGGGGCACACAGGACCCATGCAAATTGCGACTATAAATTTAATATCCTCACTGTTGATAAAATATTTTTATTTATTTAAATATATTTTATTTTAGATGGTGCACATGCATCATGATGCATGTGCTATAGTAGACGACGAAGACGAATATATAATTTGTTTGAATTGTTCTTAAACATTATATAAAAGTTCTTTAATTTTCTTCATTATTTCTTTTTTTAAAAACAAAATACGTTTAATAGTAAAAATTTATATTTTATATATGAATTACATACGCAGGGCACAGAGAATCGGCAAAGTCCTCTGTGCCCCGCGGGCTGGGGCACAGAGGTCCAAAAATTTTTTTCTAAATTTGCCATTATATACTCGAATTAAAAATAATAATGTATTCTATCAAAGCGTTTATCGAAAGTAGATAGTTTATGCAATATGTACACCAAATTTCAATTAAAAGTACGGGTTATTTATAATTATATCACCGAAAGAACGTTAAGCGGTCCTCTGTGCCCTGCTCTCCCCTACTTTTGCTTCTAGAATACATGACTGAAAATCCGTGAAAAACTCGAAATTAGGAATTTCATATTCGGCCTAATTTACATAATCGGACTGCATTAATTTATGCAGGAGAGCATTAAAAGTTAATTAAATATGAAGAATAATAATCTTTTAGAAATGAAAATTTTTTATTGTACTTTCATTATTTTCCTCCTCGTTTCACGATAGAGTAAATTATTTTCGGCGCTTTTGCAGATTTTATAAAAAACGTATAAGAATTTTCATTCCTATAGAGAGTCACTCTTTTAATTAAAGCTTTCTTTTTTTCGATATAACCCAGTTTACTTGTTCCTAATGCACGTGGTAAAAGATGTACTGCATGCTGTCATGTCGACGATATCAGCAGATAGCATGCGACAACGTTCGTAAGGTGATCTTAAAAAAATGTAGATTACATAAGGTACAGTCATCATCAAAACACTTGGAAAAAACAAGTATTTTCGAAAAAGACACAATATTACAACGAATTCCATTTTATGGGATCGGAGAGATGTCTGTGCAGAAATTTGAATGGAGTCTTGATGAGGTACTTGTCAGTTGTCTCTAGTTTTAATGCGATCAGGTAAATTGGAAAGGACCCCATAAGGTGCGTCACGCTCTCACTCGTAAATACCCCATGTAGGAAAAACTAGTCTATACCTTATCAAGATTAAAAAACTATTATGGATTAATTATTTGCAATATCTATTTACTTAAAAATTACATTTTCTGAAAACAAAACTCGTATTAAAAAAAGAGTTAGTAATTCTTACAGATCAACTCGTTTAAAGGAGTAATTTAAAAGTTTAAATATTTCAGGGGATTTTAAATAATATTAAGGGTGTATCCTCATATAAATCGATCGAAAAATCCATTTTTTTATTGCTTAAATCGAAAGTACAACATTTCAAGAATACCCTGTAAAAATTTTAGAATGAAATTCTAAAAAAAAAAAGCCTTAAAAGAGCACCGAGGCGAAAGCGCGACTAAAGAAGCTCGATTGGCGAAAAAAATAAGAGAAAAGTTATTTTTAAGATTTTCCGAATTTGCGAACACGATTACTCAGTGAGTTTTCAACCTAAAAAAATTGTTAAAAAAAAATTTTAAAGGGAATTAAATTCTCTAGTCTTTAAACCTCTCGGATTTTACTTAAAAAATTTATTTATCCACCTATTTGCAAAAATAAAAAAAAATTTACTCAAAAATTTGTTCAAATGTCCGCCATTTTGTTAAAAATTTTTATTATATTTGAAATTGAGGTTCACAGACTAGGTATTAGTGTTATAAAACTAAAAAAATTTGGGTCCCAAACAAACTTAGCAAGTGTGAGTGTCCGCAAATTCATGCCAAAAAAAGAAACATCACAACTTCAACAGGACACCAGCAGAGTGTTTATGACAATGATTTTATAAATACATTTTCTTTTACTTCTTCGAATTGTTAATAAAATTCTCTCAAAATTTCAATAAAAAATATTTTATAGTTTTTTTTTTTAATTCCTAAAGTTCACGTTCATTTTTCGCCGTTTATATGAGGATGATACCCCCTTAAAGAATTTTAAAGGATTTAAAGAAATTTTACAAGAATAAAGTGATCCTAGGGAATTTTATTAGAGAGTTTGAAGAATTTAAAAAAAATTCAAAACAGTTTCAGGATTTTCAATTTATTATTTAGAAATATTTGTGAATATTGTAAGAGATTTTTAATGATATGTCTAGGTCAGTGATGTCCAAGCGTGAGTAAAAGAGTAGTTTGCCTTCCCCCTCTGCTAACACCTTTGGTGGCTGGTTTCCTCTCCGGTGCCGAGCGGCCCAGACCAAGCTTTAATAAAATTTTCGAATTTTAATTTTTGATCAGCCACTAAAGATGTTAGGAGAGGGGGAAGGCAAACTACTCATTTACTCACGCTTGGACATCACTGGTCTATGTTTATGTTTGTCAGCAATATACATATATGTATTAGATAATTTCACAATCTCTAAATGTAACCATCTCTTTTATTTCCAGAAATAATTTAGTATCGAAAATGTTGGAAATTCCCTAATTTTACCCTATGTTTTGTTTTGACGTGGAAAACTATTCAGTGCCCTGTTTCAATACCATCAATATTTCAGTTTTATTATTATATATCATTTTAAGGTGGGAAAACCAATATAAGAATATTGGTATTAATGAAATATCACTACTTATCGTTACCCTATAAATGCCTAAAATTATATTAAAATATGTTTATTGAAAATAGAAATCCTGACCAGGGCCTTGTTAGTTCACCCAAAATATGTCGTAGTATAATAAATACCACATCTAGGAAAAACTGGTCAATACCCGAAAAAATATTCTACAAATTTATTATTCAAAATATATGATTATTATTAAACTATTTCATTTTCTAAAAACAAAAGCCCTATTATAAAAAAGAGGTATTAATTATATACAAACAATGAGTTATTTAAAAAAATATTTTAAGTATTTCAAGATTTTATACTATTAAAAGTTTTTTTGAAGCATTTGAAGGGATTTTAAATGATATTAAAGAATTTAAAAGAATTAAAAAAATATTTCAAGTGATTTTAAGGAATGTAAGGATATTTCAAGAAATTTTAGGTGATTTTAGGTAATTGAAAATGATTTCCAAAGAATGTAAGGATTTTTCAGAGCTTTCACAAGATTTGAAAATTATAGGATATCGTAAAGGACTTTAAGAGATTTTAGTGAATTTGGAGAGATTTCAAGTGAATTTAAGGAATTTCAAAACATTCAAAAAAATTTCAAAATTTTGAAGTAATATAGCTATAAAAGATGTTTTAGTACCTATTCTTTAATATTTGTTAATCTTCTTGAAATTTAGGTACTGAAATTACTAAAAACACTTGTAATTTTTTTAAATCCCTTCAAATCACTATTAAAAATTATGAAAATAATATAATCATAAAATGTAGTTTAATAATAATTTTCATGAAAATCTGTTGAAAATTGCTAAATATATAATTTTTCATGTTTGTCAACGATATACAATTATTAAATTTTCCAATATATAAATACTATAACCAACATTTATATTTTCATCAATAATCAAGTGTGAAAAATGTTGGAATTTCCCTATTTTTACACGATGTTTCGTTTCATCGTGAACAACTCTTCAATGCTCTGTTTCAATATCAATAAATTGGTATTAATGAGATATTACTATTCTATCATTGCCACATAAATATCCAATAATATTGAAATTTTTTTATCGAATATAGAAATGCCGAACAGGGCCTCGTCAGGAGGCCCTGTTCGGCCCCTGTTGATATGTGATATACACATATCATATACTCATTTTGCTAAAAAATTGTCTAAAATATAGTTATAGAATTTTTGTTTCCTGGAAGATTAATTGTGCAGTAAAATGATGAAATTGCTTAAACGACAGACGATATTTTTTTATCTTGGAGACGATGATGGGAACGAAATGGTAATATTTCTTCGTTGCTATGCCACGGAAGATTCAAAACAAGCTTATATCGATCAGAGTCGTGAGAAGTGCTTGCGATTGGTGCTGTAGTTTTACGGCGAGAGTACATACATATATACCTAGTAGTACGTAATGCATCGCTCGTTTTATATGGTACAATGCTCTAATGTGCTCTCTTTCTCTTCTCCTCTTTCCTTTGCAGTTTTTCGCTCTCGTCACTTCACTTCGTGTCACGAATCATCGATTAAACAATGTTCTGCTGCAAATCCCTCCCGACGAAATAAAATAGAAATTCTGCTGACTATATTGAGCACAATAGGCCAATGGACTCTCTCACAACATAAAAATAAACTTGAATTCAATTAAAACGATCTAATTAAATAATATATATTCCATTATTAGTTGCAATTCGCTCTTAATTTTCTTAATTATTCACACTTATATTTAATTATTAAGCCCGGAAGACGAAGTAAATGTGCTCGCAAGTGCAGATAAGTATTCGCATAAATCGAAAATATTTTTCTTATCTTATTGAAAACAAAAAAATATATATATATATATATTTAATAACGCTGAATCAAACGATTTTTCCTGCATTTTATGTCAATTTTAAATTCAATTGGCCCCTTCACAATAAAAACCTTATTTGAGTTAACTTTAACTTGAAAACCGTTGAAATATATTTTTGAATCGAATTTGGGATTCGAGCTGTAAAATCGAATGAATTATTAGGACACAAAATTCGTTTCACCAACAACGGTTCGTCATTTTACTTTTATTTGTATTTTTCAGCAAATAGAGTTTGGGAAATTCAGCTTTCCTCAACTTTCTCAGAATTTTGTTTAATAAGTAGATAATAAATTAAGCCAAAGTACTTATTCTGAATAAAAATAATGATTTGAATACTAGCTATAATGGATTGTAGCACACATTTTCTGGCATGTAAATCAAAGTATTTCTCTAATACTGATTGAAAATGTTGAAAACATTATTTCCTTTGAATGGTTGGATTTTTTAATTTTATATACATATTATCAGCATGGATAATAAATGAATATATTCCATTGGATATATAAAATACCATTGAAATATATAAAATAATTTTCTCACAGTTTATTTTGTGGCAACTTCAAGCTCGAATTGTCGTCTCGTAAAAAAACAAACGTTTCTTCTTGAGGCAATTTATTTTTTAGAATCAATTATTGATAAATCCAAGAGCACTCAAGTCAAGGACACTAAATTGTTTTTCATTCACCTCGTAGATGCCCCCTTATTTAAAATAATATAGAATAGAATAATAGCGTTTTATTTTTATAGAATAGCATTTAAAAAATAGCTTCTTTAAAGTAAAGATAATTATTGGATTATAGGTATTTAGGCGCTAGATATTACTTCAGGAATAAAATGACTACCTAATGTGAAAAGTGGTCGAGTTTTTTTATTGGCGGATGAAAAACGACTTTTAGAAGACCTGAATTTCACTGTCTTCATTGAATTACTTATTCCCAAATGGTTTAACATACATTGTTGATATTAATCGTTATATTTCAAGTGTAATATGAAAAACATGATTTTAAAGAAATCATCAGATTGAAAACTTTAAACATAAACTTTAATGATAATAGAAAATGTAACCATTTTCTCAATTAGTGACTCATTTAAATTTAAAAATTTTTAACATTTAAAACTAGCTGTGAATTCCATCTCGGGTGTTCCATTTAACTATATTTATATTTTGTTGTGCTCATTTTTTGAGCACTTTGCTTCCTCATTAGGATGAAATTGCTTTTGACCTCATCATTCATAGATTCCTTGCGTCGAGACAAATCGATTGACCTGCAGGATTAGTATTTTTATTTGAAACAATATATCAAAAATAAAAAAGTTTCAAAACTACGAATAATCAAATTTCATTAATATTCATTTAAAACACTAATCCTACTGGTAAATCGATTCGCCTGGATGCAAGGACCAAACTTTAAATATAAGCTATAAGTAAAAACATAAAGCTTTGAATTTTGATTATTTGAGAAGTTACTGTCCAAAAATCAATTAAAAAAAAATTGTAAATGTAAAAAAAATGTTCAAATTCAATATTTTGAAGAATCCTGTGGCACATTTTGAGATATACGTGGAGCCAATATACCTTACAAATTTCATTAATTTTATCTACAACTGTCTTTAAGTTAATAGGGAGTCAAAAAACAGCGACATCCATACACACACACACACCAACACACATGAAAACATACATTCGTACAATTAATTAGAATTTTGTATTAAACATTTATCAAATGAAAAAAGTTTAATTAAACCATTTCAAAAATATTGGAAAATGTAACGATTACAAAGCTATGAGGAAGCAAAAAAATAGAAAAGTTTTGTACTTTTAAGTCAATCAGAACGTTATTTTCGCAAGGTCACTCTAATAATTTCAAATGATTCTAACGAGTTGAAAAATATAATTTGTAGCTATCTTTTTGCGCAATTAGCTTTGCAGGACGATAAATTTTTTGCCCGGCCGAATGAAATTAATGCGGACAATAGAGTTATAGCAATATAAATCAGGTAGATTGCATATCCTTCTTCAAATTAACCTTCATGCTCTGGAGCAGTATTGGCTAAGTTACTTTTTTTTGGATTAACCAGTTAAAGTTACGTTACTTAACGAAAAAAAGTAACTAGTTACAGTTACTAGATAAAGCAACTTCAAGTTACGTACAAAGTTACTTTTTTCTCTTCCTTAATTTTTTAATTTAAAAATAGAAATATAATTAATATAAGATTATTAGTAAAATTATTTCTTATTATTATATATAATAAATTATAAATATATTAATAATCCATGAAAATATTATTTTATTTAAAATAAAACCGGGATTAGTTTAGTAAATAAAAAAGTAGACAAAAACCCGAAGGTTTTAAAACTGCGAGATTTTCAAATTCGCTCCTTTAATCTCTTCCTTTTTTATTCGAAGAAAAATGTAAATTAACCCCATACAAAAAAGATATACAAAATATACAAAGTAAGTGCAAAGAAACTAAAATTAAGTTACAACTTGCTGCAAAAATCGTAACTAAGTTACTTAGTTACCCTAAAAGTTACAAATAACGTAACTCTTTAGTAACTTAGTTACTTGTAACTAGTTACTACCCAACACTGCTCTGGAGAATTATTTAGAGAGGTACTAAAAATATCAAAATTGCTACGAGTGTTTCAAAATTTCTTATTTAAATTAATTAATTTAATTACAGGGAACATAGTTGAAATTTGTAGAGGCAATAAAACTAGAATTCAGACTGCATTTCAATTTAAATAGTGGTTTAATCCGATTTCAAAGAATTAAACCAATCAAGTTTATAATACATAAAAGTATACTTGTTTGTTTGTTGCTCTCGAGCCGGGTTTATTAATATACAGCTCTGGAAAATATGAAATCATACTTGCAGTTCGGAAACTTTTTCATTTTTAATAATTAAATACAGTCATTTATATATGGCAGATCGTTACCATTCATTTTATATTGTATAGTAAAAGAATTTTATTTATTCTTAATTTTAATAAATATCATTACAGAGTAAATTATATTTAGTCCCGACTCGAAAAGACCTGACCTATAGTCTAAAATGCTTCTCCCTTTTGTCTTCTTTTTGGTGTTAACCACTACACCAAGGACTCAATTGTTTAATTTTTGGTCCTCGAATATCTCATCAAAAATTTATTTATTTATTCATTTATTTTGCCAAATAGTGATACCTACTTTATTAGTATACCAGACTTCTTGTTTATCATACAGAAAATGAGAAAGACAAGTAAAAAAACGATTCCCATAGCGAATCAATGAATAATGTATTATGAATCTTTACGAATGTCGAGATTGTAGGAAAATATCGTGCTCTCGAGAGAAAAGCTTTTGAAAATACTCGTACCCAAGTAAATTAAATTCTCTTGATTACATAGCTCCACAAATAAAAATTCCTTTGGCTAAAGTCCAATGAAATTTTTATTTTTTAATTATGTAATGATTCATTAAATAATTAATTAATTAAAAACTAAAATTCCCATGCATTTTTGCCAAAGGAATTTTCTATTTCTGGGACACCCATTGATCGAGACTAGTCGCAATCAAAAATTTAGAAATTTTCTGCTTACCAGTTTTTTTTATTTGAGTATGAATTTTTACATTCTCATCAGAGAATGTATTATATTTGTGTCACATACATGTTTTTACGAATATGTCTGTCTGCGTGTCTGTAGATTTTTAGTTTGTGAGCACGATAACTTTCGAAAGAATTGACCGATTGGATTGTCCTTTGGTATACTCTTTTAGTGTCAAGTTCGTTGGCCAGCCATTTTAGATAAAAATTCAAAAAGTTGGATCATTTTGAAAAATTTTTAAACAACTTTTTTTTTAATTTAAAAATTCTCATGACGGATGTTCGTAGTACTCAAAAAGTCGAACACTTTTTCTTAATGATTTTTTTGCATAAAAAAAAATTGACAGACATAACATTTTGACAATCCAAACTTTTGAAGAAAACCTATATTAGAAGTCAAACAGCGCACGATATGACAAAAAATCTAAAGATGAAAAATGTTTCTTTTTAAACGCCCTATAGGATGGGCATAACAACATTTTGAATTTCCTTAAAAAATCGAAAATTAAAATTTTGAGCCAAATAACGCGAGATGCAGAGAAAATGATAAAAAACTTAATTATTGTTCTCTTTTGGCCATTTTTGAATAGGATGAGTACTTTTCGTTTTAATCGTGAAAATTATTATTAAAAAATTTGTAAAATCAATTTCCCCACCTAAGAACGTAAGATATGAAAAAATATTATCAAAAAAATTATTGGCTTTTAAAAGATCTACAAATTTTCCATTCAAAGATTATTAATAAAATATTGTTAAATCAAATATCGAGCGAGAAGTGCGAGTGCCCTAATGAGAATGTGCTCCTTAAGGTCGATAGAACCTCAAGTAAATTAGTATTATTTTGCATTTCCTGTTGTAGTAATTTAAATAAAAACATGTAGGCGTAAACGGGAAACACGGAGCGAGCCCAGTTGGAAATTTCTGGCTAACGCCCGTTGTGAATTTCCCATTGGGCGACGTGTAAGTATTTCGAAGCGCGAAGCGCGACGATCGAACTATATTGCACCCCCCGCGCGCCATAGACGCGCTCATTTTTTCAAGAGAAGCGAGCCGCGCGCAAAGCATGCGATGAGAATGTGCCCGTGAAGCAGGCAGATTTTTGTTTATGTCAAATTACCCCATAAATCAAAAGTCGCTTTTTCACTGAAAAACGAATTTTTTTTAATATCCTCAATGCACATAAAGAATCCTTTTGCTCTCAGTAACAATAATTTTGTTTTTTTTTTTTGCAAAAATTACTAGCAATGAAAATTGAATGTTACAATATGATTAAAACATTTTTTAAAAGTACATTACAGAAATGTTTCTTCTGAATATAAAAAATTTGAATTTGTTTTAAAAATATCAAAATTGTTTATAAATAAATAAATATAATAGAAGAGCATGGAAAAATTCATTTAAGAGAACAAAATTATAATTTTTTTTATAAACAATTGATGTCTTATAACAAATTAATGTTCTTATATATTCAGAAACTTCAAAAGAAACATTTCTGAAGTGTAAGTTTTTTTTAAACAAATGACCACTAAAATGCTATATAGATCGCTTTTTTGACACGGCATACTTTTTTATCAGGGGGTGTGTTATTTTGTCTTATCAGGAGTATTATAGCACTTTGGAATAATTTATTATGAAATTTATGTGTAATATATATATATCTTTGATATAAAAGGTTCTAAAAATATGCAGGTAATTCTTAAAAATTGATAAAGAAAGTGACCAGAAAATTTCAGTGTAGTGCAATTAAAAAAGAACAACGTGTAAAACGTATTTTCAGATGGTAACTCGTCGCTCACGCTCAGAAATCTTATAAGTGAACAATATTGACTTTTGATGACGACAACGTACCCACTAGGATAATTTTCTTTCGTTAAACAAAATGCTTTTTGCAATTATTTTCTTTCTTGGATTTTTAATGTTATAAATCATCGAAATTTAAAATTCTCGAAGTTGAAAATTTCTAAAAACTAAAAATTTCCGAAAGAAAATAACAATGACGTATTTTGAATTCCGAAAATTGAAAGTCATCAAATTTTTAATTCCCGAAATTAAATATTTCCGAAATTGAAAGTTCAAAAAATTAAAATTTCTCGACACTAAGAATTTTTGAAATTTTTATTTAAAATTTATTTAAAAAAAAAATTTTGTTCACAATTTCTGTTAAAAATTGTCATTCAAAATTTTGCACAAATTTTGAATAAAGATTTTGAATTAAAATTTGTTTACAGAAATTTTTAAAAAAAGTTTCGGAAATAAATTAAAAAAAAAAAAATTCAGGAATTTTGTTAGTCGGGAAATTTCAATTTTATGAATTTTAAATTTCGAGAATATTTAACTTAGGGAATTTAAAATTTCGGTATTATTATTTTCTTCCGAAAATTCTCTATTTCGGAAATTTTTCTTGTTCGGAAACTTTCAACTTCGAGAATTTTAAATTTTGATGATTTTAAATTTTGGGTATTTTAAATTTCTGTAATTTACGTGATCCCCTAAAATTTATTTTCCATTATAATTTCCATAATTCCGAAATTATGAATCTTCAAGTTCAATTTTTATGAAATTTATAGAATGAAAGATGGAAGAAAGCGCTTTTTGGAACGAAATTTATGTGTGAGGGTTGTTCTGAAACTACGTCATCACTCGGGTTAGTGTGGGAAGGGGTGAGGGTGACTGTGCGTGATAAGGGGGAGGTTACTAGGACGATAGGTCACTGGTTCCAAAAACATCCTTGAAATTTAAGGACATTTATTACATGTAAAATAACAAATAGCAAACGATCAAAATTTTTTTTTACATAAACTGCCATCTATATTTATAGCTTTGACCAAACAAAATCATGTTATTCAATGTTATTTTATTAAACAATTTCTCTCCTAACAACACATTTTTTGTTTCGATTGTATGAAAGATACTGTTAAAATGATTGGATCAAAAAATTCTGTAAAGTGTAGTGAACACTTTGCTTTATTTAATAATATTTAAAAGGATCCTACAATGTTTAATTGAACAATTTATTAATCTATACTTGAATAAATTCTAGATTTTAAGGGTTGTCACCTTCGAAAAATGCGATACTTCTATTCCTCGGTTTTTAAACTTGATTTTTGAAAGAAATTTTTTGGAATTCATGTTATGACAATTAGGATATTTTAAATAAAATAAATATGCTTTTATACAGTAACAGTTAATACACTTTTCAATTTAAATAAATGCATTTTCGAGCATGAGAAGTGATTCACGTGAAATTCGAAGAGGCAGACTAAAGGAATGTGATGAGTGTTTCTTGAGTAATTTTCGTCGAAGGAATATAAAATTGGGAATATACATACGAAAACGTTGTGTAGCAATCAGAAAAGGAGGAAAATCCGTACATGACACATAATGTTTTCACGGAAAGAAGTATTTTGAAAATAAATTCCACGGATGTATTGAAATTCGATTAGATTTGAAGAAGAGAATTACATATATTTATTTCAACATAAATATCCCGTAACAGTGCGCGACACGGTTCGCGAGGAACTGAAGTCCCATTGCGCGAGGTAAGTTAACGGACGCTCCCTGCCTGTACTTCCCCAGGGCCGTCTATAGGAACTCCCTTTTTTGAATTCCCAACAGTTTTTCGATGAAAATTCAGAAATAAACTTGAAATCAAATACAAAAAAAAAATAAATAAATAAATAAAATGAATTCATTTTTTGGGCACGCCATTTTTTGACAGGATATACGGCACTGACTTTTATTGTTTTATCAATGTAGACATGGAAAGCAAAAAACTACTAGAAACTAAAAACAATAAATTGATCCCTTGATCAATTAATTATTTCATAATTTTATCTTTATGAGAATTTGTATCATATTTACAATTAGAAAATAAAATCGCTTCGAATATTTCTTCGTATTTTAAATACAAAAAAATAGACACGTATTTTCTTATTTCAACATGATATGCCAAATTTTTTCAATTAACAAGTGTTTAAACATCGTGAGTAGAAAAAATTACGGATTTTTAAAAATCTTCCAGTTCGTAAACCATTTCTTATAAAACAATTAAATTTTCAGGTAAAGTCAAAAACTACATACACTTCGCATATATAGCGATGAATGAAAAAATTATTCGTTTCTTTTATTATACAAGAAACAAGGAATTGTTTTAAATACATGGCATTTACGGAAAATGGACATTTTGAAAATTGTTTTTTCAAGGATTATACAATATTCTTTATAGTTTTGAGAATGACTCCTAAAAATTTCAGAGTGAACCGTTGGGTACTTTTTATTAGACAGCTAATTGTTTAGAGACGGGTTAGATTTGACGAGCGCGAGATATGATTTTTTTCAGAGTAAAATATTTGAATAATTATACTAAGCAGCAGCATCAATGTTGGCACTCTTAAGGAACGTATCTAATTAGTTTGAGCTTGATGCTACTTGTTATAAACAAATTATATAAACAAATACATGGGATGAGGTGCTGAATGACAAAATTAATTTTTTGTTGACTAGAAATGCTGAAATATCCCATATGAATAATAACTCAATACCTGTAACAAATAATGAGCATATATCAACAATTACTATTGTAATGAACATTTCAATACACAATTAGAAATTTGTTTTCATGTTTTCATATAAGTAGCATCAAACTCAAACTAATTAGATATGTTCCTTAAGAGTTTCAACATTGATGCTGATGCTCAGTATACTTATTGAAATATTTTACTTTGGAAAAAATATCATATCTCGCGCTCGTCGAAGCTAACCCGTCTCTAAACAATTAGCTGTCTAATAAAAAGTACCCAACGGTCCACTCTGAAATCTTTAGGAGACATTCCCAAAACTCTAAAGAATATTGTATAATCCTTGTAAAAACAATTTTCAAGATGTCCATTTTCCGTAAATGCCATTTATTTAAAACAATTGCATATTTCTTATATAAAAAACGTATAATTTTTTCATTCATCGCTATAAGCAAAGTGTATTTTATTATTTACTTTACCTGAAAATTTCATTGTTTCATAAAAAATGGTTTACGAACTGGAAGATATCTAAAAATCCTTAATTTTCTCTACTTCCGATGTTTATTGTTACTTGAGAAGTTACAATTTTAGGGTCAACTTCCGAAAAAGTTGGACATCAGATTTTTTCAGGCTCCGTTACTTATGTATTTTGACGCACTGATTCTGAATATGATACTGAAAACTGGTGCAAAATTTAATTTTCATGGTGAAATCATTAAAAACCATAAAAACATGTTTTTTTGCGTTTATCTCATCTAATATGCAAAATTCCAAACAATTCTTCAAACAAAAGTTGTAGCTCTCATCGAAATACTTTATTGTACCAAGCATTTTTTTATAGGAATGATAGTTTCCCATAAAATCAGTACTAAATCGATTTTCATAGTAAAAAATGCATAAAATACATAAATGCATACGTCCATTAGTTTCGACTTGGTGCCTACTCACGTTCTTCACCGCGAGAAGATAGGAGTATTTCCCTTTGCCATATCCGTTTATTATTCCCCGTTGCCATTCCTCTTTACCGTTTTCCTTTTCCATTACCTTTTACTATTTCTCTTAGCCATATCTCTTTACCATTTCCCTTTGCCATATCCTTTTACCATTACCCTTTACCTATTTTCTTTGTAAAATAAGTTTACCATATCCCTTTACCATTTCCCTTTGCCATTTCCCCTTACCATTTCCATTTGCCATTCCCTTTTACCATTTCCCTTTGCCATGTCCCTTTACCATTCCCCTTTACCGTTTCCCTTTGCAATATCACTTTGTCATATCCCTTTACCATTTTCCTTTGCTATTCCCCTTTACCATTTCTCTTTGCAATATTCTTTTATAATTTCCCTCTACCCTTTCCCTTTGCTATTCCACTTTACCGTTTCCCTTTACAATTATTTTCTATTAGAATGATTTTTATTTATAATGTGAAGAGTCATGCTTGCAACAAAAAATTTGTATTTTTATAAGATCTACAACTTTTTTTTGAAACATTGTTTTGAATTTTGCGTATTACATAAGATAAACACAAAAAACCATGATTTTTGTGGTGTTTTCATGATTACACCGTGAAAATCAAATTTGCGCCAATTTTTATTATCATATATGTGGGAGAAAATTCATTTCAATTAATAGTTTATGATGATATTCATAGTTATTAACATATTTGCTTTAACTAATAGCCGGATGGCAAAGAACACATGCATTTCCATATTCTGATGCATTATCCCCACTGTTTATTTTAATTATGTAATTTTTCTAAATAAATAAAATACTTTTCAAAACAAGAATAAGATATTTAGAAAGTATCATATATAAATATGCCTTGCGCAAATTGAAAATCTATTTACGAACAACATTGACTCCTCTATGTCTTCAGAAATTTTGATGATTGTAGAGATTGTTATATGAAATAAATAGATTTCTGTATATTTTCTAGACTCGTTTAAAGTTTCTACAAAATCCTTAAAACTCTTTTTCAATCAAATGAAACCTTTAAAAGGCCTAGAAATTCTAAATATCTTAGAAGCTCTTGAAGATGATTAAAAACAACACTTAAAATATCGGATAGCTGTTGCTCTCTGTATATGTGCAGCAACTGTCCGTTTGCGGGGCAGTTACTGCACCTTGAGGGATAGCAGTTGCGTTTATCGAAGGAACGCAACGCTCTCTCTGCCAAAAGATAGTAACTACTCCACAAAAAGTACAGTTGCTAACCTAAAATAGCGCAACAGTCGTCCTTTATTGTGGTGCAGCAGCAGCACTAGAGGTAGTGCAGCAACTGTACCAAATTTTTTTCCGTGTATGAAATCCTTAAAATCCTTTGAACTTTTTTAAAGTACACTGCTCACTCAGTTGTAGTCTTGCCTCGGTTCGCCAAGACTCGTCGTGAGTGAATTTCGCAGGTAAAGAAATCAGGGTCGTATTTACCAGTTGGTTGCTTTTAAATGGTTGCGTTTGATTGGTTACTTTCCGCGAATGAGTGAACCAAGTGAACTACAGTGAAAACTGAATTAGTGCACTGCACCCTTTGTAGCTACGGTACTGCCGAGCTAGCGGCGCCTTCATTTCGACTTCTCACCTCCCCTTATCTAAGTTTGGGAGCGAACCCAAGTTCTAGGAATACTACAACTGAGTGAACTGCAACCGAGGGATCTGTGTACTGCAGTAAAGTGTCATGGCTGGACCAGATTCTGACTTTTCTACTTCTAACTATGCCAGTAACCCGAGTAGAAATTTAAAATTGGTTTTTAATAGGCCCTGTCTAGATTAGCTATTTACTGTCGAGGCCCTAAAGTGGCAACCTACCGAGGGCGCAAGTGGAAACGTGACGCTCAGTTAGCGAAGGCATGAGTAGGTAATCCAGCGAGGGCCTATTCATTGGGTCTTTATAGGATCCAGACAGTCCCTCACTATGCTAAAACCGCTTTTTTCAGAACTGCGCATGCGCTATTTTACTTTTTGCTTGCACAAAATTAATATTATTACTGTATCTGCTGAAATTAAATTCCAACATTCTTCTCTAAATGTTTTTATATGAGCCCGGTGCCTTGTTCAGAGAATTTCAATTCTTGCTCGTTTTGAGATTCGAGCCCGAATTGGAAATATGTACCCGGTAAGAAGGAGTTTATTGAACTAGATAGAAATGAGTTCGAATATGGGCGATTTTTCAACTCTTTTAATCCCAATCAATGTAAACACTTCAATTCATTTTACCGATTTACGTTTGTTATCGTTCCAATCCTGTTAAATATTGTGACCAAAAATGTACACGTTTTAATTTTCACGGACGTGATTGATTTGAAGTCAAATTAATTCTGTTTAATTCTCTAAGGCGATTGCAGTCAATTTAATCCTTTCCTTGACATACAATTGTCAACATTTCAATATAAATTCAATTCTACACAATTGATCTGCATTGAAATGTTCACAATTTAGCTCAAATTCACAACACTTTTAATTGAAAGCAATGTCGTTTTTGAACACTTTCGAAATCATTTCAATTCATTTCAATCCACTCATTCTTACCGGGTAGGTGATGATGACGACTAGATCTCTGGAGCTGAAGATGAGTTCAGAATAAGCTCATGTAATAACACTCGGTCTTCTTTGGTTAAAGAAGCGTTGATAAATTTTGACTTCAAGCGTCCTTCTACAAAACTGAGCCAATTTGTAGGAACAATATCCACATTTCTAACTGAAGGTTTTGATCCAGGTTTAATAAATTCTACCAACTGAAAATCGTGGTTTTCCTCATCTGAAGACATTTTTAATGATTTGCACTTTAAAATATTTGATAAAAATACACTCGCGTCGCGTCGGTTGTACACAGCTATTCACAGCTACAGGCATCTCCGACACCTCCAATCCACCATTTTGTTAATCTTCAGTGGCTTATGGTCACGTGGCCAGAGCGATATTCTACTGCGCATGCGCCACAAAGCGCGCGTTTGTTTAAAATTGTAAAAGAGATGCGTGTGATGCAATATTTAATAATAAATTACATTGAAAAATTTTACGACTCTTCAAATGATAAAAAATGTTTAAAATACTATATGTTTGTATCTTAAATAATAATGAAAATATAAAAGAAGTACTATACGACAACAACCTGCCGAGGACCAGTCGAGGGAATATCGAGATTTCCTATCTATATAATCTAGCTGCGACCTCGTAAGAACCAATATTTAGTTTAGGAATAAAGAGGCAATTTCCACCCATTAACGGGACAACTCTGGGCCGATTTGATCGCTAATAGTGGTCCAGTAACATTGGCCGACACTTGTATGCTAAGATTGGTCCAGTATTGGGCCATGTTTTCAGTACCGCTAATTCGCACTTGGGTACTCATATTTCAAATCAATTAATTATCCATCTAAATTAGCGAATAGTGTTTAATTACATGAAAGCGAAGAAAATAATTAATCATTTTTCATTTTATTCCATTAAAAAATTCTGAAGTTTGCAGCTGTCAAGTAAATATCTATATATCATTTTCTAAGGTTCAGGGTATTTAAGCTTTGTTTACTTGAGTTTAACTTGAGAATTACAAAGGACACCATGGGAATTAGTCTCTTTTACGCGTCCTTGCATCTCCCTCGCATTCAACCGCTCTTTCAAGTCTTTTCTTACCTCAGTGTTATACAAGTACCTTATAGTAACCCTTGCTTAAAGAGCACGTTTCTGCAAGATCGTCAACAAAATAAATGACACGCCGTATTTTTTCTTATTTAATCCAATAATTCTATGTAGAATGGTCTTTTTGAACTCTCGAGATATGCATTATAATATTAATACACATATATATATTAATATGTATATGTATATTAAAAGTATAATAATTAAATATGTATAACCAGGTTCAAATTTTCAATTTCCCTAACATTTCCCTGACTTTCAGAAAAATTTCCTTGACCGAAAAGTATTACAAATATATGAACAAATCTTTTGAAATTTAAAATCATTTCAAATCAATTAAAATTCTTAAATGTCTCTAAAGTTGACAACTTTGAAAATCGCTTCAAATTTCATCAAATTTCTAGGAACATCTTAAAAATCCTGAAAACATCTTGGGTGAAGTTTCGAATAGTGGTTATGCTTGATTTTCTTGAAACTTCGTATACTTATGTCTTTTGATGCGCTGAATACTAAAATAATAGTGAAAATTGGCGAAAATTTTAATTTAATAAGAAAAACCATAAAAACCCCATAAAATCATGGTTTTTTCAATTATCTCAGCTAATATGGAAAATTGAAAAAAATGTCTCAAACAAATGTTGTCGATATAATTGAAAAACACATTTTTTGTTTCAAACATTTTTCTCTGCGAGTGATAGTTTTCGAGAAAATCAATGATACAAAGATTACAATCATATCTCCATTCGTATTGGTTTGGTACCTGTACTTACGCTTCGCACCCTTTACCATTCCCTTTACCATTTCCTTTGCCATTTCCCTTTGCCATTTCCTTTGCCATTCCCTTTGCTATTTCCCTTTACCATTCCCTGTGCCATATCCCTTTGTCATCTCTCTTTCTCATTCCTTTTACCACTCCCCTTTTTTATTACCTTTGCCACTCCCTTTGCCATTTCCCTTTACCATTCCCTTTGCCACTTCCCTTTGCCATTTCCTCTTACCATTTCCCTTTGCTATTTCCATTTACCATTCCATTTCACTTTACCATTTCCTTTGCCACTTCCCTTTACTATTCCCCTTACCATTTCCTTTGCCATTTCCCTTTGCCATTTCCTTTTGCCATTTCCTTTGCCATTCCCTTTGCTATTTCCCTTTACCATTCCCTGTGCCATATCCCTTTGTCATCTCTCTTTCTCATTCCTTTTACCACTCCCCTTTTTTATTCCCTTTGCGATTTCCCTTTGCCACTCCCTTTGCCATTACCCTTTACCATTCCCTTTGCCATGTCCGCTTACCATTTCCCTTTTCCATTTCCATTTACCATGCCCTTTCCCACTTCCCTTTACTATTCCCCTTACCATTCCCTTTGCCATTTCCATTGCCATTTCTCTTTACCATTTCCCTTTACCATTCTCTTTATAATAATTTTCTTTTACATTGATTTCATTTAGAATGTGAAGAGCCATGGTGTATGGGTTTTTTTATAAATAAAAATTGATATATTTGATTTTCTCGAAAACTATCACTCGCAGAAAAAAATATTTTAAACAAAAAGTGTGTATTTCAATGAGATCTACAACTTTTGTTTGAAGTATTTTTTTAATTTTTGCATACAAGCTGAGATAATCGCAAAAAACCATGATTTTATGGGTTTTTTATGGTTTTTCTCATTAAATTCAAATTTGCGCCAACTTTCACTATCATTTTCGTAATCAGCGCATAAAAATACTTAAGAATATGAAATTTCAGGGAAATCAAGCATAACCACTATACGGAACTATATCCAACATCTTCAACTACCTTCATATTCCACTATAATATTCAAAATGCCATACAATCTATTATAAATTCTTTAAAATCTATTAAAATGCCATGAAATCTTTTACAATTTCACAATATCTTTTACAAATCATTAGAATCTCGTGATATCCTTTAAAACTTAATAAGGAACTTTTTAAGATTAACTAAAATGCATTAAAATCTCTAAATATATATTCTTGGAAAAAAATAGCAGAAAGTCTTTTAAAAATCAAAAAATAACTTTTGAAATTTCTAAAAATTCCATTAGAAATATTAAAAATTTTTAAATAATTTTAATACTAAAAATTTTTTAAAGTTCCTTAAAATTCTATACATTCGTTTGTAAATTATAAAACTATTTTTAAATGCTTTAAAATCCCATGAGAAACATTCAAATCCCTTAAAATCCACTCTTAAAAAATCAAAATTTCTTAACTTTCTTACAAGTCTTTTAAAACGCTTTAAATTTCCACGAGAATATTTATAATCCCTTAAAAACTCCATAAAATCTTACATCTAATTTAAGACTTACCCGATCCCTATCTTACCGACATTTTTTTCTCTGCAACGTTACATTTACATCTATTGAGATATCAAATTGAAAATTTCTAAAATTAAAGAAAGTATGCTAAGTTATGTTTATCTGATCTTAAATTTTTATAAAAAATAAACAAAATTTTTTTGCAAATTTTTTTTTCTTACAAATATCAATATTTAGGACCAGATAAACGTACCTTAATGCTTTATCTTCAATTTTAGAAATTTCTAATAGTTCTTAAAATTCTGACAAAAGTTTTTTAAAATTCCACAAGGAACTTCAAAATTCCTCACAATTTCCTAAATTCTTTAAACTTTCTCAAAAATCTCTCTTAAATTTCATGAAGTCCTTTATTGAAATTCGTTTAAATCTTTTAACCGCTTAGTTTAACCGTTTGGTGATAATTGCGAGGAATATATATATTTTTTTTTTTGCTTTACACGTTTTATAAATAGTTAGATCTTAAATAATACTTAATCTTAAAAATGATTTAATAGTTAAATATTTAAATCTTTGCGCCCTAAGGGCGCTTCGCGACGCTTGCGAGCTTCGCGACGTTTACACCTATATGTTTTTATTTCAATTACTACAACAGGAAACATAAACGAAAACTAATTTACTCACGGGTTCTATCGACCTTAAGGAGCTCATTCTCATCAGGGCACTCGCGCTTCGCGAGAACTTGTAGATCTTTTTAAGGCCAATAATTATGTTTCTTATAATTTTCTCTGTATCTCGAATCGCGTTATTTGACACAAAATTTGAATTTTCGATTTTTTAAGGCGATTCAAAAAGTTGTTATGCCTATGCCTATTGAAATGTCTATTATATTTCTCCTCATTTTGAAAAACCTCAACATCATTTATAAATCTATTTTTTAAAACAGTTTAATTTTTGTAACCCTGTGGCACTGTACTGTCCACATCGTGCAGCCAACGATTAGCCAATACTGGGAAAACTAACGCCTGTCTTTGCTGGTGGGCAGTACTAGGCCAATACTGTGTCAATGGTGAATTCCGGTACACTACTGACATTTCCACCTGGGTTATTCATGGTCACAATGATCAAGTTTATATTCCGTGGAATGTAATATCGTGCATATAGATATACGCATGCGACATTGATCAAGTACACGCCAAGCAATGACGCCCTTGAACTCAAAAAAAGGTATTGTTGTCCCAAATTCAAATGCAGCCAAACAAAGTGTGTAACTAAACATAGTTACACAAATTCAGCTCGTGTTTAATGTGCAAGATAATTGTGAATGCAACCTCGATTCTACCTGAATCAAGTTCGTTTGGTTGTAAAATTGTTAACATAGCTTTAACGAATTCTGTGTAGTGTATGCACTTCTGCGAACTTACAGCTGGTTAAAACGAAATCAAATTTTCAATGAGACCATCAGATAATAGATTGAACAATGTAAAACCTCTGGATATCAAAAACACGAAAACTAGGTTGTTTCCTTATTTCCAGAGACTCATTTATACTCCCACAGAAAATAAAATTCTTCTTCAATTTTAATTTCTCTAACATATTTTGCAAGATTTGTTAAAGAAAATAAATAATATGGACCGAATTAAAAATAGAGTATAAGTAAAAATAGTAAAGAAAATGGGAAGTGAGGAGAGATGATGCTGATCGCCTCCGAATAAAAAGAAAAAGTCGATTCTGCATGCGTTTGAAAACATGAGGACAGAATAATGGTAATAGTTTTCATCTCTTATATAGCCGATAAAATAAGCGCGTTCTTTAAAAACTCTCTGGAAAAGATGCTCACTCGCTGAAATCCTGCATTTATTTATGAGAAAAAGATTCATCCACTATACATGCTCTCTGCTGCAAAAATTATATTTTATTTATTTATTTATGAGAAAGTTGGTGGAATAATAATGCCTGAAGTCACGAACCCCTTTTTACTTGGGGAATCTTTTATTTAGAAGAAATTGCGTCTTAACTTCAAGCTCACCAGATTTTCCCTTAGGTGAGGGAAAAACTCTGATGAATCAGTAAAAATTTACATTTCTCTTCGTTTCTTGAAACTGAAAATATTTATTTTAAACTTGCAATTTTCACAATAATCTCTCTCTCTCTCTCTCTCTCTCTCTCTCTCTATTCTGTTTTTAATTCAGAATTGTTGGCTCTTGTCCAACTTTTATTTAAAATAACTGCGATTAATAAATAATAAGAGACTTTACGATTAGAAATACGATTAGAAAAAGAATGAATCTGTTTTTCGGGTTCAGAGGGTCTCAAAGCGTGACATTTGACAGAAATCGAATAATACTTTCTCTGATGAGAATATAAAAAAATAAAAAAATGTTTGGTATTTGAACCCCTTCCTAAAGTCTTTCGTGATACCATGATGGTACCATCCTCCCGATAAAATGCGATGAGGTCCGAATAAATCCGATCTTTTACCATCTAGCCATCCACAGTGTTTTCTATCCGAACCACCTCATCCACCCCCAGCCAGCCAAGCGTAGGTAATCCGCTGGGAATACGGGCACATGTACATGTGTATGTATGTTTGTACAGAGAATTGCAAAACTTCGTAGAGTGCTTTTGTAACAACGATATATCATGAAAACTGTAATGTATAGTGAAAAGCACCTGCCAACTTCTTCGGAATTCATTTCAAATTGGGATATTGTCCGTAGGGTGTTTAAAAACTTGTATGCAGTCAAAAAAATTCAAGAAAATTTTATTTATCTAAAACAATCTCAGTACACGTAACTAAAAGTAATTCCGTGATTAATTCAGTCTTTTAGTTTCGCCAATAACACAATAAGGCCCTTTCAGAAATTGCCCTTTCATTTAGTCCTATTTAACCCTTTGCGGTTAGGTTAGGTCCACATCCATGGCAACCGATCATGTGACCCTGGTGAAACCACGCCCCTTTTGAACACATTGATCAAGTGACCCCTTAATTTCACCGCTACCGCTGTATCAAGAATCTCATTAGAACCCCATAAGACCACCATATGACCAAAATGAAACCCCATAAAGCCCTAAAAAGATAAAAATTCAATAAGATCCCAAAAGATTACCATAACACCTCATAAGACAACATACAACTTCCATAATACCCCATAAAACCCAAATAAGAAGTCCCTGAAAATCTCAAAAGATTAGGTTAGGTTAAATTAGGGTCTCAACCCCGTAAGATCAAAGAGACTACTATAAGACTACCATACAACCCTATAAGACCACCATAAGACCAAATAGGATCCCATATGATTCGGGGTTTCTGAGACCGAATCTAACATCAGAGAGATTCCAGGTCAGGAATATCAAAGTTGTTAGCCATTGGGCGATTTTCTTTAAACTAGGGGAAATAATAGTGTTAGGTAGGTGGGACATTGTACTAAAATATTTTGGAAAATATTTCAAAATTGTAGGAATTACGTGACTTTGAATTTTTTTGAAAATACTACAACTCATACATTTTCTAATCGATTTTAACAAAATTTGTACACGGAAAAAAGGTTAGGAGAACAGTCGCGCAAAGAGAAAAGTAGCAGCGCCACCACCGGTGGAGGTAGCCACTGCACCGTTTTGGTGCAGTGGCTAGTAAGTTTGTGGGTGAATGGTTGCCCCACGAGAACGGAGTGCTGCTGTAGGCGAGCAGTTGCCTTATTTATGGGTGAATGGTTCTCCCACAAAAGTGAACTGCTCTCTCGTTGGATGAGTAAGCAGCCCGCAATATGCGTGGATTAGCATCAACACCAATTGGGGCACCAGTTACCCTAACCTTTTTTCCGTGTAGGTCTTTTGTAGAATTTAGTACACTTTTTTCTGTAAAAATGTTTGAAAAGAAAAATTCAAAATTTGAAATAAAAAAATGCAAAACAATATTTGATTTTGATTTTTCATTTCGAGCTCGTATTTTTTTTCTTTTGTACCTTTTCTCGTACAAATTATTCCTTATGATTTTATCTTTCATTAAAAAAAAAACACTTTTTAGCCTCTTCTGGTTGCCGAGTTATGCACTTTTAAGCTGAATATTGATGTTAGGGCTTGAGGCAAAATAATTAATACAAATTTATTAAGTTTTAAATAGATTTATTGGGTGAACTTGACTCTACCAAGGCGAGAGAGTAACTAACTTAACGTGCGCGGTCAAAGTGTACGCACCTAAGCGACTGATAAGAAGATTCAATGTTAGAGTTTATTAACAATAACATATCGGCGAGCTAGCATTTATATAAACTAAACAGAGTCACCTCTTTCTATATATTAGAAACTTTGAGGTATAAGTTTTGTTCGCTTGTTGTATCTTACATAAATTCCAACACTGAAGCGTGCACGTGCAACGGCCGGTTCAAGATGCTTAAAGCGAATTTAGTCATAGATGTTTATGTTATCGTGTTTTTTTTGCTTAGTTTCTTCAGTTCATCGTGATAGAGCCTACCAGGGTACTAAATATTTTTTTAATATGAAATCGTATGAAATTTATATTTATACCATGACTCTGCCAGTCATTCGGTGTTATAATCATTCGCTGTTATACTCATGCGTCGCCCATGGCGCAAATGGTTGATTGGTTGCTTTTAAAGGGTTGCGTCTGATTGTTTACGTTCCGCGAATGAGTGAACCGAGTGAACCACAGTGAAAACTGACATTTGTAGCTACTGTACTGCCGAGCTGGCGGCGCCTCCCTCTCAACTCCTCACCTCCCCTTATCTAAGTTTGGCAGCGAACCCAAGTTCTAGGAATACTTCAACTGAGTAAACTGCAACTGAGGTAGCAGTGTATTTAAAAACCCTGAAAATTCTCGTGAATTACTTGGGAATTCTTTAAAAGATTTTATTAAATCCACATGTTTCGATATAATTACTACGTTTTTTTTATAATAGGATTTTTGTTTTCAAAAAATTAACTAGTCATTTAATTAGATTTTGCAAGTAATTAATTCATAATAGATTTCTTATCTTAATTGATTGGTTATTTACCAGTTTTTCCTATACGTGGGGTATTTATCAGTGAGAGCATGATGCTCGTTCTTTCCAGTTTTCCTGATCAGGGCCCTATCAAGACCCCATCTAAATTTCTGCAGGGACGTAGTATGACTTAAAAAACAGTATTTTGTGGTGTATGGTGAATACCAATTTCCTAATTCCTTTCATATTATTTTAGAGATAAATTTTAAATGCTTAGAGTATTTTCCATTAGAGCGTAAACTGTGGAAACTTTTGGGCTTTTAGTTACGTCGTAGCAGTTTTAAACTTCATAGAGGATTAAGTGCGGTTGAGTTTAATAGTATTTGGCAAGGTGTACATTGGGTTTTCGCAAGGTAATGGATATTCGAAGAGGATCCATTTATATTAAAATCTGTGAAACCAACTCTATGTCGAAGAAGCACTTAATTCCTTAAATGTGCTGTGGACCTATACGTTATGTACGTGCCCAAGTATTGTCTTCAGCTCATCTTGTTAAAATAGTTGGCATCGTGCCAGCCAGAACAGCGCGTGACATTCTCACTTCCGAAATCACTTATGCTTGCACTCGATTAATAATTAATTAAATGATTCAGCAGTATCATAACCACTTTATAAATGATTTTTGAATTTCTTCTTTCAGACTCTATATCTTATCCTAGATTTTTATCAAGTTCACTTAACTGAATTCATGTTCTCAACTTATTTAATATTGATTATGGAATCAGTTCACACTTATTCCCCGAATATCTTTGAGCTTCAAGATCGCATCAAATTGTTGAACAGTGGAAACTTTTTATTTGTTTCCTAATGTAGTTGTTACTTGTTTGTAAATTTTCGATACCCAGGGGTTTAATGTTTTGTTGATAGTTATTTATAGTTATTGAGAGTTGAGGGAAATTTTTTTAAGCCAGGGCCAACATTTCTATATCAATTTTTCAATATACTACGTTCCTCGAAAGACTTGTTTTAACCGAAAAATTCTGATAAAATGCTTTGTGCTTTCCATTTCGGCTGGAAAGTAAATACTGAATTGGAACGAAGTTAGGAGGACAATAGATCTGGGCAAAATTCTGTTGAAAGCAGATAGAAGAGAAAAACTTGTTTCATACACGTGTGTTATGTTCTTCGTTTGTGGACACTGGACACACAAGATATATATGTAGTTCAGTTTTCCGTTGACTTGTATTTCTAGGTCGAACTGTCAATACATGATCTCGGTTTATTATATCTATATATTTTGTATACCCACACTGAGAAACTCGCGTTTGTATTTATTGTTAAAAAGCACACTAGATTTTACTAACTGTACTTTGCAATAAGGGGCAAAAAGCAAATTTTAATAATATTTACTAACCTCAATAGTAACGCGTAGATGTTTACAGAATTATAAAGTATTTTAGAATAAAACCTAAAACTATTGCAGAATTTGTAAATTACATAGTAAAATGATGCGCAGAGACCATGCGCATCGAATTACTAACTGGGTTAGTCTAAATATGTACAGTTAGAATCACAAAAAATAAAAGCTTTGAAGGGGCCTACTTCACACTATAGCCTACATGTATTTATATTCTAGCCTACACATATTTTATAATATCAAACATTAGAAATTACAATTATATATACATATTATTAAGCTGAAACAGAAAAATCGAGTTAGAAGAAATAGAAGCTGGTGGGAATCGAACAAGGGTCTCCGGTTTAGCAGTCGGACGATGTTCAATTTACCTATAAGAACATAATAAGAGTGGCAATAAAAACGTCCATATGACTGTCTAAATCCCTTGTTCGACAATCGGCACAAATCGGATACGTTCGGCTGCGCTCGGTCCAAGATTTGACGTTTTCTATTAAATCAGTTAGTAATTTCTTCTACATATTTAGTATATTATATTTGTTTAAGCGGTAGAAACCGTCAAACAGTAAATATTAATCGTTTTTAAGGCTACCCAAATTTCCCACCTTTTAAGTAATAAAATCTATAGTTTTGTCTAAGCCTCTGCATCCTAAGCATAAACATTATTGCTCCCAGAGGGATAAGAACTGTTAAGACGCTAAATTTCATCGCCACAGTAAGAAACGAAAAGATCTTCTCTTTGAACTTTATTACGGTCATGGATTATGGCACGCATATTTTGTCAACAGTACTATTGTCATCGTAATTCAGGTCCTACTTCACCGCCCACAACGTTATTGCGGTAGCAGATTAGGACAAGCGTGCCCATTTTAGAGCTAAGACAACTTACCCTGACCATCACAATAATTTGCTAAAATGTCAGTTCTTAATTACTCTACTTAAATGTCGAGTAAACCCGAAATTGTGACGTCAATCGAAGGAGTGTCTTTCCACCTCCAACATAGAATTGTAGCCAATAGATTCTTTTGATTCTCCTTCTACTTTAGTTTTGTAAACTTCAACTTTACCACTTGGATTTTAGACTTCGTTTTGACCACTTCGGTTAATACAGTACTTACATCTAGATCTTAGTCAAAGGCGGAGCAGACAATATTCTCTGTGACACGCGAACTTAAATTCAAATTATTATTGTAACAAATAATAGTCTTAAATGTTTAATAAATATACTAAGTGCATTTATGTGTGAAATTTATTATAAAATTGAACCACAAATTCAGAACCCGAACTTTTAATACATTACGTAGCAAATCTTTTGCACGTATAAACAATATTACTTAAAATACTTATTACTTCTATTCTTTTTGTAGAATGTATTAATTTCTCTAATAATTTTTCCTAAATTGGATTTTACTACAGAAAATAGTAAACTTTGGTATTACTAAATAGAAAATCTTCTTATAAAAATAGTATAACTTATTATTTTTGTATTAAAATGTCGAAATTTAAGGTTTTTGCCCCGACTTGCTATCCATATTAGTAATTTTTCTAACATAGAGTTTCTCAGTGCATACATTTATTTATACGCTCAGACTTGTATGCCTTAACATTTTTCATAATATTTGCATCTCACTCCCTCAAATTTGAAACAAACGAGAGGGAGTGAGAGACATGTGTGAAGGCATACATTTCTTTGACTGTAATACCATATGTGAATATTGTTGCAAATAAATACCAACATACAAATTTTATTAATCTAATTATAGTCATAATGAGTGCCATATAATGAAAATTAAAGATTTAATTAAGTAAAATATGTAGATATGTATATTAAAATATAAAATGTACATTCAATGAAGTTGGTAAAAATCAATAAAAAATAATTAAGGGCAAGTTGATCGATTTTTGGTAGCACACTTTGGAATGAAAAGGTGTAGAACAGGTCAAGACTCACCAGTTTTTCGATAAAACAAATATGTGAAGCGATGGAGGTGAATAAATATGCGCCGGTAATGGCATTGCACAGTGGGCCAGGAGACTCGGTTTTGTGGATAAAATTCGATTTTTGAATTCGAAAAAATGAATTAATGTATAGAATTCAGGACTAATTGTAGTACTATTGACGATAATTATATGTTGAGTGATCGGTTTTTGTTTCGATGATACAGGCACAACGTAGAAAATCTTATTACAATTCGTAGTATTACTGACGTTAGGGAAATACGATTTTTGATGTTAAGAAATTGATTTCTAACTTCCTACGTCGATTTATTTAATTCACCAAGGTGTTCAATTTGTAAGAAAACAGTTCAATCTGTAATTATTAATTGCAGGCAAATACAATCACATTATTAATAAATAAAAAAACAAGAGTTTTCAGCAAAGCACCTTCTTCCGATTGTTCATAATCCGACATAACGCAACATATTGAGTTCGGAAATATATGAATGTCTACCTTAGGATGTGCACTTGAGATTAAGGGCGATGGAATCTGAAAGTAAAAACTGTCAACAAACTGTCAAAATCTGTGGAAAGAAATAAAGCTATCATGTGGACTTGAATTTTTCGAGCCAAATGCAAAACAGGGAACATTTAGAGGTTTTTGATATAAAAAAATAGAGAGAAAATAGAAGAAATGAATAAGGGGCGCTTGATCATCAGTTTTTCGAAAACTCACTTTTATAGTCCAAAAATAGCTTGTAATTATTTCCTGTCAGAAACGGCGGACATTTTGACTTCCATGATGGAAGAAACTAAATATTGATTCCTGATAAAGATATTCTGCAATTCGAGGGGCTATTCACTCGTGTATCTCGTGAAATGTTATTCTAAGATTCAATTCATTAGAAAGTCTTGCAATGTGATGTTTCTCTTTAAAATCGCTTGATTGCGATTATGATTGCTTAAAAATGTATTGTTACGTTAAAGGCATTTAACTAGTCATAATGCTTCTTAATGCCTCCTGCGCGTAGGGAGTCGCATAGCACCGCATAAAAAGGCGCGTCTTATTTTCGCTTATTTATCCTTATTCTCGTTTCTTCAGCCTTATTCTCGCTTCCGCGCGAGTCGCGTACCTGTGTACAGGGCCGACGCAGCCCAAATTCGAGTCCGAAGTGTAGTCGGGTGCAGTCCGAGGGGAGGGGGATGGGAGGAACATCGCTTGTTCTGCTTTGCTCGCACTTTCGTACGCTACCAATGCTTAACTCGTGTTAAACTGGCTTATTTGGGCTTATTCTATGAAGATTTGCTCGGATTCACCTTTTAAATAAGCATAATCGTGTTTCCACGCGACAATTTCATGGATTCATCGATAAATTGTCTTGTACTTTGTTATGTGCTGTTAATCTAGATTACGATTTAACTGCAAATAAGTTATATTCCTTTATTCCGGGATATTTGCCCCGTTATCCATCGCTAAAAACGAAAGATTCGAGAGTGAATAGCCCCTCGCTGCAATTGACTGTAATCTGGCGCGCGATTCAAAATCGAATTAAATTGGCGAAAGAGAGAATTTCTCTAGCAGGAAGCCAACACATGCTGCGCGCACAGGGTGCCACTGTCGCAGCTGTCAATATTTAGTTTCTTCCATTATGGAAATCAAATTGTCCGCCGTTTCTGACAAGAAATAATTACACACTACTTTGGGACTATAAAAGTGAGTTTTCGAAAAACTGATGATCAAGCGCCCCTTATTCATTTCTTCTCTCTATTTTTACATTCTTATCACAGAGAATGTATTAGATTTGTGTACAATTTGACCCCCCCAGTTTTCATCAAATGTCCACGTTTTGGGACCCCCTGAACCCGAAAAACATGTTTTTACGAATGTGTCTGTCTGTCTGTGTCTTTCTGTCTGTGTGCCTGTCTGTCTGTCTGTAGATGTTTAGTTTGTGAGCACGATAACTTTCGAAAGAATTGAGCGATTGGATTGTCCTTTGGTATACTCTTTTAGAGTCCTAAAATAAAGGTCAAGTTCGTTGGTCAGCCATTTTGGATAAAAATTCCAAAAGTTGGAGCATTTTGAAAACTTTTGAAACCACTTTTTGTTTTAATTTAAAAATTCTAATGACAGATGTTCATAGTTCTCAAAAAGACGAACAATTTTTCTTAATGACTTTTTTGGATAAAAAAAAATTGAAAGACTTATAATATTTTGAAAATCCAAAAAAATGAAATAAAACTTGAATTAGAAGCCAAACAACGCACGATATGCAAAAAAGTCTAAAGATGAAAAATGTTTCTTTTTAAACACTCTATAGAATAGGTATAATAACTTTCTGAATTTCCTTAAAAAATCGAAAATTCAAATTTTGAGCCAAATAACGCGAGGTACAGAGAAAATGATACGAAATATAATTATTGGCCTTAAAAAGATCTACAAGTTCTGCTTTGGCCATTTTTCAATAGGATGAGTAGTTTTCGTTTTAATCAAGAAAAATATTGTTAAACAGAGCCGAGCGCGAAGCGCGAGTGCCCTGATGAGAATGTGCTCCTTAATGACGATAGAATCTTAAGTAAATTAGTTTTAGTTTGTATTCCATTCCATTTTGTATTAATTTAAATAAAAACAGTTTTTTGACAATTTTTACTTTCAGATTCCATCGCCCTTAAAAGATAGCTCAGGTTTTTTCCTATAAAATTATATAGGTTAATAAATGGAGAAAGAATTATTAGTTCATGAAAATAAGCGTTAAGTGCTCCGGTACACATAATTTTATTATAAATTAACCTAGTTTTCTCTAAATTCCAATTAACAATTATAAAATAACAATTATTCTGACATTTATCGATAGTTTATCTCATAATACAATTAATTTTTTAATTATCAAGCTTTTTCAGCTTTAAAAATTCCCGCCATTAATAACATTTTTCGTAATTTTCCGCAGGCGGAAAAACCGAGGTGGGAACGGTCGCTTCAGTGTCTCCAGATCGTGGGATTTTTCGGCCCCCACTCTATGACCCACGAGCTCATGCTTTCTCTCTCTAGCAACAGTCACGAACCTGTTGGTAGAGAAAGATAGCATGAGCTCGTGGGTCGTAGAGTGGGGGCCGAAAAATCCCACGATCTGGAGACACTGGGTCGCTTGCTTGTGCAAGATCTTCCCTCTTCGCCTCTACGGTGCAAGCAGGCAGCCTGCATGCTTGCAGAGGCATGAATGCACCTTTAATCTATACCATTTCCAATTTCGCAGTAGTCTATTTTTAAATCGATGCAAGACAGCAACGAGCCATAAATTCCTCCCCAATTACCGCTGGATCTATAAGAAATAGATCGACAACAGCGCAGGGCGGACATAATAAATTTAGTAAACGCTAAGCGACAGACTGAGGCTATGGCGTCCCATGAATGCGTTTTGCGTTGCGTCATAATGAGAGTAAAAGAAAAAAGTATATTTCTATCTTTGTCTTTCTCATTATGACGCAACACAAAACGCAATCATGAGACGCCAGCCTGACAATAACCAATCCGTTAAGGGGTCCTCTAGTGTCTCGGGTAAAAAAAATCGATTTTTTAAAATTAATCACACCTTAAATATGTGTAGAAGATTTGTGTAAAAGGATTTTTCGAAATTCGAAGCCGTTCAAAAGTTATAAACGTAAAATGGAGCAGGTATACGGAGCGCACATTATATGTATAATATATAAAAACTTTCAAACGCGTTTTTCTCGAAACACGGTTTTGTACAAATTGCTGCCATAAAATCTCAAAAACTAATTAACCGATTCTGCTCTAATTTATACAATATCTTTAGTACATGGGCATTTCTCTGTAAACTGGGCGACTTTTCGAGGAAAACTCGCTCGGTAACTTTTTAACGTATATATTTAGTAAATCTTATTTAGAGGATATATATCCGCCTATTTATTAATAAATGGCAGATGAACCAAAAATATTTTCATTACTTTAGAAAATATTCAGCACTTTCTGAAAAATCGAAAACAGAGGACTGTTGCTTTTATCAGGGGACTGTTAATTTTAATGAATAGTACCCTTTTCAGTACCAAAATTAAATCTTTTTTTATTTTTAAAAACTTTAGAGCTTAGGAATTAAGTTTTTAATACGCTCATATCTCTTTTTCTCGGCCTCTCTTTTCCGTTGTAAAATCTCTTACTTAGAGAATTTTTTATTCCTTGGCGCCATACTTGAAATACACGTGTACCTAAAAGAATAAGAAACGTAATATAAAGATAGTCCTCTGGAGGCAGCAACAGTCCCCTGTCCTGTTGAGGGGCAGAGAACTGTTGCAAGAGGACTGTTTTATTTGATTTCATTGAAGGGTAACACAAAATGTAATTAAGTCATGTTATTCTACTGTAGGGGAGAGGTGCCCACAGGGAGGGAGTCAGAACAACTTCCAACTTTATAGATGATCTGCTTAAAATTACTTGAATAAGATATATACATAGATTTGAAGTCTAATCTTTCCTGTGTTTAAAACTGGAAAGATAAAACCCCTTTGAAGCATTTTTGAAAAAATCAACAATTTATAAAATGTGTCCTTTAAACATCATTGTACCTACCAGAGGACACAGATAATCACTCATTACATTCAATAAATAAAGCTTTTGACTTACTTTTACTCCGTGATATGTTTAATTATTTAGGTTATCATTCGCGAAAACTATCAAGGATCTAAAATTACTTTATATTAACTAAAAAATATATAATATTATAATGATCAGTTCTTAATGTTAAATTGCAGGTTAATTCCCTACTGAACGTTGTTTTTTTAAATGTCAGTAATACCAACGTTATATATGCTTGGTTACTATTTATACAAAAATACCCGCTCAAGTATCTTTTATGTACTGCCAAAACCATCAGAAAAAAAACCCTCGTGGTTTTTGACAACGTTAACGTCGATATTGTCAAAACAGACTCTTAGTGATTATCTGTGTACCCGGAACTTCGTTCACTAAATCTTGATATATTATTTAATATCTATGTTTAAACCCAATGTTTCCATCAAATAGGATGAATATAATGATGACAAATTGTAAGTACACAAGTGGAAAACTTTTTAAAAGTCCTGTTATTTTTTTAAATGTTAGATAGAGTTCTGAAGAAAATCATTGCAATGTGTCAAAAACATATTTCATTAATAAAACATCTGCCCGCTGACGCGGGCACATTCTCGTGCACACGTCGCACTCCGTGTTGCGCGCTTGCGCCTATTTTTATTTAAGTTACTACAAAATGGAATGGAATGCAATCGAAAACTAATTTACTTAAGGTTCTATCGACCTTAAGGAACACATTCTCGTCAGGGCTTCGCGCTCGACTCTGTTTAACAATATTTTTCATGATTAAAACGAAAACTACTCATCCTATTGAAAAATGGCCAAAGGAGAATTTGTAGATCTTTTTAAGGCCAATAATTATGTTTCTTATCATTTTCTCCATATCTCGCGTTATTTGGCTCAAAATTTGAATTTTCGATTTTTTAAGGAAATTCAAAAAGTTGTTATACCTATCCTCTAGGGTGTTCAAAAAGAAACATTTTTCATCTTTAGACTTTTTTTCATATCGTGCGTTGTTTGACTTCTAATTCAAGTTTTATTTCATTTTTTTGGATTTTCAAAATATTATAAGTCTTTCAATTTTTTTTTATCCAAAAAAGTCATTAAGGAAAATTGTTCGTCTTTTTGAGAACTATGAACATCTATCATTAGAATTTTTAAATTAAAACAAAAAGTGGTTTCAAAAATTTTCAAAATGCTCCAACTTTTGGAATTTTTATCCAAAATGGCTGACCAACGAACTTGACCTTTATTTTAGGACTCTAAGAGAGTATACCAAAGGACAATCCAATCGGTCAATTCTTTCGAAAGTTATCGTGCTCACAAACTAAAAATCTACAGACAGACAGACAGGCACACAGACAGAAAGACACACAGACAGACAGACACATTCGTAAAAACATGTTTTTCGGGTTCAGGGGGTCCCAAAACGTGGACATTTGATGAAAACTGGGGGGGTCAAATTGTACACAAATCTAATACATTCTCTCTGATGAGAATGTAAAAAATACGCAAAGGTCTGCAATGTAACTTTTCTAAAAAATGCTTATGCAATAAAGTCATAGATATTTAGTAATTAGAACATATTTTATTTAATAGTTTTCTAGATATTTCCTTTGATTCTCTGTGTACACCGAACAACTGTGAGCACCTGTCCCCTGCATAGAAAATATTAATCTATTATAACGATAGGAAATATTTAATGCGTAATATAATAATATCAAAAAGAAATAAAAATTTTCCTTGCCAGAGAACTGTTTGCTGACAGGTTACTGCATGATTTCCACCAAGGGAAGCTTGTGCAGCACTAAAAAAATGGCGACCTGACGGTATTGGCTGCATCTGAGCAAACGTAGGATCGTAAGCTTCCTGTTGCACGCAGGGCCGCCCTTTTTTAATATTTAGACTACGTTGTGTGTAATTGAGGCACCGGATTGCAGAACTGCCTCTACGCTTGACCCGACTGAGCCCAGTAGGCCGGAGAGAGGGGATGATGCACTAAACGCCACTGAACGCGGCGATCGAGGAAAAGAATCAATTTACAACGCAACAATCAACTTGTTATTTTTCTGTTAATAATTGACGAATCAAGTTGATCTTTGCGTAGAAATATTCTCTAAGCGTGTGCGATTCTCACAGATATAGTCGTTGAGTAAGTTATATAAATTATATGAACAATTTTACCAAACGACTATATCTGTGAGAAGCGCACAAACTTGGAGAATATTTCTATGCAAAAATCAACTCGATTCGTTAATTATTAACAGAAAAATGACAAGTTGATTGTAGCATTGTAATTGATTCTTTTCCTCGATCACCGTGTTCAGTGGCGTTTAGTGAATCATCCCTTCTGTCCGGCCTACTGGGCTCAGTCGCGTCGAGCGTAGAGACAGTTCTGCAATCCGGTGCCTCAATTTTTAATATAAAACTAATTATAAATATATAGGACTGTTCACAAAATGCGAAAGCAAACTTTAATTTACTATTTTAGTACGATAAAATAATATTTATAAAAAATAAATATGTCCCATTAAGGGCATGTATTACTTACCCGATCCCTACCTTACCGACATTTTTTTCTCTGTAACGCTACGTCTATATTTATAAAGATATCAAATCGAAAATTTATAAAATTAAAGAAAATATGCTAATGTATGTTTGTCTGGTCTTAAATTTTTGTAAAAATAAAAAAAAATTTGTTGAAAAAAAAATTTTTTTTTAACTGTCAATATTTAGGACCATAACAAACGTTAGACGTAGCGTTACAGAGAAAAAAATATCGGTAAGGTAGGGATCGGGTAAGTAATACATGCCCTTAACAATGAAATAATATTGTTAGAATATCCAAACAATTTGATTGATTTGAATAGTTATTATCATAATGAAATTAATCTGAAGTAACTGTACTGCTTCGGTGACACACCAGAGGACTGTTTTTTGCGGTATATAAACCAATTTTTGATACAATAAACTTCATTTTAAAAGATATTGTATGCCAAGCAGAGTTAGATTAAGTTATTATCTTTTAGATTTATTTACGAAACATTTATAATTTGAACTTCTTTATACAATATTGGCCTGAGACAATGAGTTAGTTGCCCAGTTTACAGAGAAATGCCCATAAGTTTCACGATTTTAGATTATAAAAGAAATTCAAATTGCGAAAAGAGAGACAACAGCGTTGAAATGACTAGGCAGATAGAAATAGGAAAATATATATGGTATAAAAAGATTGAAATGTTTGTACAAGGATAGATATGGATATTTAGGATTGAAAAGGATGGGGTTTTGGTAGTATACTTAGAGGGAGATAAAAAAGTATTAAAGTGATTCAACATAGATAAAAATGGATAGACTTGATAGTATACTTGAAGAGAGGTAGATAAGGATTGAAATTATTACACGTGGATATCTATCCACGTATAATATAATAAGGATATAAAGGTATGGATTGAAAAGAATAGGCTTCCTAGTAAATTGTAAAAAGAATAGAAAAAGATTGAGATGATTATATTAAGGATAGGCGTGAATAGAAATGTAATGATTGAAAGGGATAGACCTTGTAATACACTTCGAGATAGGTAGGAAAGGATTGAAAAAGACTATGTAAGGATAGAGATGGATAGGAATTCAGATTGAAAGATATGATTTCTATCTCTTTACTTCCAGCAGGATCTTGTTTTAGGAGATTCAAATACTTGTGTAATTAAATCTAGATATTTGATTTTTCACTTCAAATTTTTCCACAATTTCAAGAAAAAATAGAGATACCAATATGAATACTTTTTCGTATAAAGAGAAGAATCTTTCTTACCTTGTGGAGAAATATCAGCCCTTTTTCGGCGACGTCTCCTCGGTCTCAGACTTTCAACAGCCCGATTTTCTAATTCGCACTCTGATCCATCACACAGCTGTGCGAATTTTTTAACTTCATCTCTTCGTTTTTTCAAAAGTTCATAAACTCTAACGAAATAGTCTTCTGCAATTTCCTGATTTGTTCTCTTTGAAAGAATCTGATTTTGCCTTTTTTTTTGTCCAATAATATCCTCGGAGAGATCATCACATAAATCACAAGACATTTCAGAAGTTTCATTCATCACAGGAGGAATTTTTCCAATTTCTCCAACTTCCTCGCTTCCGTCTACAACTTTGAAAGTGTCACTTTTCTTCACCGCCGAATTGGAGCAGAGAATTTCCTTGTAGTCTCTCGAATGTTTTTGAATCGAGTTGTAACCGATATCAGGAGAAATCCAACTTGAACTCGAGGTTTCCTCCTCTCGGGAATTAGTTGCGGTTTCTGAAATGATGGAATCGTGCTGTGGTGAACTTGTTCTTTCTAGAACCAAATAATTCTCCTGCAAAGCTGTTTTTGGTCTCGAGTTTTCAATAGGAATTGGTTGATTAATATGATCAAAATTGATGGATATCCCTTTACCATCAGTAAAAGGATCCACACAATTCCTAATGTTTTCACAAGTCCTACAGTCACCAGCAGAACAATAATTCTTCTGCATATCTTTCCACCTCGGTTTCTTCATAAAGTCCTCCTCCTCTACATCCATTGTATCTAGTCTATCTAATTTATCTAGCCTACTATCCAATCTTTTCCATTCCTTATATTCTCTCCAAGTCTTCTCCAAATTATCCTGAGAAGGGTTCCTCTTCAAATCAAGGTTTCCAATCACCGTGTCGCTTTTGGTTTTTCTGGAATAAACCTTCTGCCTTTCAGCATGATTCCTCTCACTGTAGACATTTTCTGGTTCATCAGATTCTAAAAGTGTATTTGTCTGTATCCTTGAATGAAGTTTTCTTCGCAGTTCAGACGAACCTTCCGAATTGTGCCTGCTTCCGCTTGGTTGAAGTTGATTCTCTGAAAACCGCACCATACTTACATCACTACCCACTTTCCTGATGTGATAATTCTTCTGATTGGATGAAGAATCGGAGTATCTTTTTCCCGATTCTTTTTCACCAATTCCGATTTCCGGAAAGGTGCGAGTATTTATGGGTTGAGAACGGGACCTGCAGAGTGTTTCCTCCTTCATCTTGGCTAAAATTCTATTTTGGAGGTAGCCTCGAATTTTTGCTAAATCGGCTTTAGTTAACTGCTTTCCAACTTTGAAAGAATTGACTGTGGTTTGGGGAAAGGGAGTTTTGGGTACGTTTTTTTCATTTTTGGAAAAATCCCTTATGACACTTTTATCTCTCCCATTATGTACATCTCCTTTATCAACCGAAAAAGACTCATCATTCTGCAAACTCCTTCTCCGACTCTTCCCACTTTCAGATCTACCAGCTCTTTTCCTTGGAGCACTTCTCGTCCTTTCTCTCGACTCCCTATTTAACGAAGAATCACTCTTATTCCTCAAATAAACTCTAACCTTCTCATACCTAGCTTCTGCAATTTCACTAGGGGTCTTTCCATTTGTGCTTTGGGTTCGTAGATCATCTAAGATCTGTTGTCGAAGATAGTCACCAGTGGAGTACTTATTGTGATCTTCTAATCTGCAAGTAACTTCTGTGGAGGAGTTTCTTTTTCTAGATTTCCTACCTCCTTTTCTCACATCTGCATCACTGCGAGACTTTCTAGGCACTCCAAAATGACCAGACTCGAATTTGGAACTAAAGCCGTCGAAGTTTCTGTTTCCTAGGGACTTGGTTCTAGTCTTTGATAATTTTGGAGGGTCCGAGAACTCTTTGTGGGAGGATAGACCATCTCTAAATGATCCTCTCGCTCGTTGAGCTGTTCCACCTGTTGTTTCGACTAGCAGACGACCATCTTTATCTAGGAGTTGGATTACTGGAATCGTATCAGCTGATGTTGTTAACTGCCATTCCCAGTGTAAAGGTTTGTCGATTTTCAGTCTGATAACTCCATCTTTTGGGTCTTTGGAGGAAGAGTCTCCTTGGTAGGGTGTTGCTGTTACGAGGTACGTGTTCTTCATCATGATTGCTTGGAAAGGGAAAGTGTCGTAAAATAGGAGTTTAATTAGTAATGAGGGTAGCAAGTTGTAATTTCTATATTGGTGGTTAATAATTTTTTCTTTGATTAAGGCTTCTGGTCTTGATTATGCATTTCCTTGATTTTTGATGACTAGGAATTCAAGGAATTTCTTGGTATCTGGAAAATGAAGCACTTTATGATCAACCCTTTTGTATTTATTAACTTCTGCAACTGTTTGGAATGATAGCTTATTCTTTGGGATGTAAATTTGTTTTTGTTTGTTAAAGCAGAACAGTCACTTAGAGAACTATTTTATCGCTGCAAGATATAATCTTACTCCAGAAGCTGCTCTTTCACTTGAGGTACTACTCACGAAAATAGCTACTCTTTACGTAAAGATATCTCCTTATTTTAGATGTGCATCATTCCGAAGATTAATTTTAATGTCTATATATTAAATGGAAGACAACTGCGTGACTAGTTTTACGCGACTATTCGAAACCTGAGGAATTGGCAGTGGTGGTAGCTTTCTCTGCTATTGAATATTTATATACTTTGAAAATTGGCTTTGAAGAATTTAACTGTCAGAAGTTCAGTTAGCAGAATAACTATTGCAACAGGTGCTAGATATCTATCATCATAATAGCTAATGATGTCTTAATTCCTGACATTGAACCAGTTCGGGTTATCCATTCAGTTCTTGAAGTTGTTCTAAACACATAGACTTTTGTGATTCTTCTTTTTTTTCTAGAAGATCAGTTGCTATTTTATTTAAATTTCTCGAACCAGAAAATAAATTTCTCTTTAGCTAGTTCACTTTCACTCAATGTTTTCGTCGCGAAGGTCAGCCTCGAATTTTTCGTGGGCGACATACTTGTGAATCCGAATATAAACGCATGGTTTTACACTCCTAACGAGCGAGCAATATTACGGAGCTTACGTAAAGCTGTGCGGCTAGATGGATTTGGCAGCTTATCAACAAACGTTTCCACTTTTCTGATGTTTTTCCCAAAGATGTTTTCAAAATTAGATTGTTTTTTTTCGGAGTGACTTGCAAAAAAAAAGTGGTTTATGGGAATGGAAGTAGGTACTTTAGGATTCAAAATTTGAGGAGGTTAAGTCCTTTTTAGGTATATCTTATCGGTAAGAGTCGTAAGGATATAAGTGGATTGATAAGGAGGTGAGGTAGATATTTTTATCACGAAGGGTACACTGAGGTGTCATTGAAAATTCGCTGGGTGGAAGTTCGGTGGTTAATATATTTGAGGTAATTAAAATTATTGGACTGGAATCAATCGATCGACTTGGTAGAATTTGGTGGCGGCACTGGATTTAAGTTGACGCGATGCCGACTTCGGTTTCGGTAAGACTGAACTGGCTTGGGGCCGGAAAGGCTATTGCTGCAGTGCTGGCGATGGTTGAGTAGCAGATGTGGAAGCAGAGAAGAAAACATAGAGAATGTTTGTATATCTTTGGAACTTAATTTTCTTTTTTTTTTTTTAGATAAAAACAGTTTTTAGATATTATTTTTTTTCTATTTAAGCAAACACATTCATAATTAAAAATACGTAGGATAATAGAGTAAAATTGAAAATTTCAGAAAACGCTAATCATTAAATAACGTGTGTTTAAATTTTCTCTATTAATATATATGTAACTAATATTATTAAACGAAATTATAAAAAATGAAATTAATCTGCTAACTATTGTAATGCAAATCTAATATTACTATTGAATTTTAAATTCTATGAATAATATGTGTAAAAAATGGTGGTTTGTAAAATAATATTCATCAACCTACCGATTTCTTTATCTAATAATTCAGAAAAAAACAATTAATGGCGAAAAGTATACAGAGATACATATAATCGATATAAAGATTGCTGTTCTAGTGTAGTAATGTGCTAGCCACTAACGCTGCACTGTTCTTAAAATAAATCCTGTGGGATTCGTGGGACGAACGCGGGAATGCAGGCACGTGGGACGTGTTATGAATATACATATATACTCTTTACTCAATCCACCACATACCAAATTCGTAATGCCATCAAGATATGACTTTTCCTCCACACAAAGCAAAAAAATGGTATAACTGTATCAAAACCTCTCTCACAAAAGAAAATAAATTTAATTTAATTCCAGTGTCATACCATCTCTTCATTATCTGTGGCAAAAGCGATACAAATGATAAAAAGGAACTACCAAATTAAATAGATGAAATTATTTGTACAAAATTGAAGGTCGATCCAAGTCTTGATTCTTTCCTATTTTAAAAAGTGATGTTACCATATATACCGAACACATTTTTATCAAATATCTCAAAAATATCGAACACATTTTGTTGTCAAAAACCTGATTGGTTTAGCAATTATTAAACCTGCTTGGTTTAATAATTGCGCCAATATTGAGAATGTATCGAATTTCACAGTATTTTAAAGAATTTTATGAAATTTATTGTAATTATCAGAAATTTTAGGCGCTTTTACCAGTTACTGATGTTTTAAAAAATCTTAAGAAATTTAAGGGATTTTAGCGAGATTTAATGAAGGGATTATACCGGTGTAGAAATTTCCAAACCTGGCATGGCATTTTTGCACGGCGTGCAGTTAGATAAATTCACGCCGTACTACACTGAGAAAAAAATTAAAGTCACTATAACAAAACAGTTTTGTTGGTTACATTTTGTTCGTTTTACCAAAATTTGGTTGCTTTTACAAAAAAAATTGTTAGCGTAAAAAAATAGTTTTCTTACTTCAAATAAATTTTTTTGTTAAAACGTTTTGTTGAGTCAACCGAATAATTTTGTTGTCCTGACAAAATACGCGCCACGCATGCGCGATTCATATCTATAGTTAGTGATGCAACCGATCCACGACGTTTATAATATGTAATAATATGGTGGATAGTGATACTGCTGAATGATGGCTGATCAAATTACGGAAAAAATTTTAAATGCTTGGGGCCTTTCATGCCTCAAAAGTTATTTTTTATTTAAATCACAATGGTGATTATAATGGTTATAACTTATATTTTCAAAGTTATATAAATATAGGCGTGTATGTAAAATTTCGTGAATCTTTTCAATCCTGATCGTTTCCTCTTTTCAAATTTATATAGATGTACAAATATGAATGTAGGGCAATAC